>JANIEQ010000204.1:0-14875 GCA_024708375.1 Oxalis stricta | reverse complement strand
TTCACATTTTATCGTGAAACACTTTCACGCGTTTTTATTAACCGCGTGTGGCCGATTGTGTGTGGTCAAATATCGATTCGCTTATGCTGCTAGTAATAAAATATTATTCTCAAGTTTATTTTTCTTAAAAGTTCATCTCTTGTTTATTTTTTCAGTTTCAAATAAGTTTATATTTTTGGCTTCGTACATTGAATGAGAAAACTTTAGAATTAAATCGAGAAATCAAATTGAGTTTTTAGGATCAAACATTTTAGGTTCCAATATTTAGTTATATATTTGAATCATATTTTGCACAAATTAGACTATCATCCTATTAGTTATAAGATTTCAATTCTAGTGTTTATTATTTGTTCTATTTTTTTAGTTTTATAAATTTCTTTGCTGTTTGTATTTCTTCTTAGTTAGAGTACTAGTACATCAACATGAATGATATGCATCATCTTAATAAGTGACACGATGCTAAAGATTAGATAATTAATTTGTATCCCGCCCTCAAATATGAAGAGAAAGGACAAGAACATTATGAATTGACCTCCACTAATTGCTTTTGCTTGATTACAAGTTAATGATTTTATGTCTTTAACCTTCAAACAACATAAATGTTATGATATGATTTTTAATTTGGACAAAACTTGTCTGTTCGTAGATTTTCGAGAACCAGAGTTTTTATTTTCAGCCGAACATGCGTTGCGTTTTCCGATAATGGAATCTCGATTTTTAAAAGAAAAAATATTGAACTATTAAGTTACTGTTCTGGTCGACAAATAGTTGATCAATTGAATCTAATACTATAAGTGAAAAAATAAATACAGATTAGCAATTAATTTTTCACCCTAACACTACCTTACGAAAAGAAATAAAAAAAAAAAAAATGTTTGTGCTCGTAAAATATTTAGCCGCAATTGCTCTCTCCCTGACCCGTGACTGCCAAGTCTTGGACGTCCACCTCGATTTTAAATGCTCCAATATGAGATGAATTGATTGGGATAAATACGTTCAAATCAAACCTGACATGTCCTAATTAATTTGTGCAGTCACAAATGTTTTTTTTTTTTTTTGCTGTGCAGTTTTAATAGTATTGCACTGATGAGTATTACTTATTCATTACTATGAAATGTTGGCCGTAGTGCATTATTTTTTAGTGCCCTAAACAGTAAAATTAATTAACTTGTACTACTATGTATTAGTATTAGGGAGTTCGTGCATCGCTTGGATATAATACAGGCGGCATATGTCTAAACTCATGGGAATTAGAAATACTGAACGTAGAAGATGTCACATGAGAAATGTAGGGATGATGTTTTGAGTGTATTGAACATTAGTATATAAGTATAGGTATAGTCGTATAGATAGATAATCGTACTGACGATACAAAAATAGAGATCTTTGCATGAGTTATTTGTGGAAGTATTCTAACCATGGCATGGCATCTTAATTTAAGACGATTCGTGTGCATGCAAATTTCCAAAGAAATGAGCAGAAGGAAGTAGACTCCAATAACATCAATGTTTCAAAAGAAACAGAATTCTAACAAGTTTATATATAATAAATCATTGAATATTAATTTTAGATATTAATCAAGTTCATATATATTATATTCTAACTTAATATAAAACTTAGGTTATCCACCCTAATCAAGTACTTTATGCGCCCCTCGGAATTCGCATTTGTTAATCGATTGACCAACGCAATCTCATAAAGTACCATTTTTCATTAATTTCAAAACTAAAAAATTGATTTTTTTCTTTCAAAAGTAAAAACCCCTTCGGAAAAAAGGAATCAATAATATATATAAATATTTTATAATCTTGATACAATTTTGCCCATAAGTCTCTAATCTTCGTTCGCTAAAGACCGAGCTACAAATTTTTAGAAGAAATAAATGTCGATTTATTAGATTACTATGCAGTGAGCAATATATTTAATGATTAAAGAAGGAGATCTAGAAAAAGATTATACTGTATCCGTAAATGTCGTCCATTATTGATGATAGCACATTATCGGTATGATTTTGTGGCTGAAACTGAGTACCATTGAAGGTTGATAAGTGAAGACGACGGACATCGATGGAGCAGATAGTGACACAAAGAAGTGACAAGTAATCAGCTAGTCCCCCACAAGGTCCCAGCCCAACCCACAACAAAACAACGCATCGCAATTTCTACAATCCCCCATTTTCTGATTTATTTGGCAAAATAAAACAGGATCATTGAAAAAACTACGATTATTAATTGAAATAGTTAAAAATATGTAGAAAATTATGAATTCTTCAATGAGATATAAATCATGATCCAATTATAACAATTTTCGATCTTATATTCTCTAAGTTTAAGAAGATTACGGCTCACCACCAAAGTATTATTCACAATACTAATTAAACATGTTGCATCCTCAAATGGAGGTCATGATATCAATCCAGAGGACAGCCTCACTTCACGTGCATTAGGGACCATTATACTTGAATAATATATCTTTTATGAGATGACTTAGTGATTAGACATTATATTCTAAGTACATAAATTGTATTATATATATATACTCCCGGATAAAAAATATAAATACAATATATATTTTTTGGTCTCAAAATACATGCGAATTTAAAATTTTTAAGATAATAAAAATATATTTTTTTCATTTTATCCACTATTTTAAGTTATGCATATTTTACATTATTTATATATTAAACAACTTAATTAAACACTTAATTTTTAATTCATTTTATTGTCAAATTTATGCGTTAATTATATCAACATGTGTTAAACATATTTGATTAATTTATTGGACAAAACAACGAGCGAAATCCCATAATGATCAAAATTAGTTACCACTCGACTTTTTTCAACACATTTACATTATATATGCATCAAATTGTGTGATAATCCATATTAAGTTTATGTTGATCAAATTACTATTTTTTCTTAATTTATGTAAATTTTAAAAAAATTATATATATTTTGAGATAAAAAAAATATATATATAATAGTTTTCATTGTGAGCAGAAGAAAATATAATTCAAAAATTCTAATTTGACATTTTGGACCTGTGCTTAAAGATCGCTCCATCAATTTAAATCAATTTGTTGCAGGTAATCTCGTCTACTTACAGGGGGTGACTCGATGGTCGTGACCTGACCTGGCGCCCTTCATTGTGCACTCTCCTGTTTGCAATGGTATGAATGATTATAATCTACCTATAGTATATATTTTCATATCAACTTCTATTTTATTTTATTTTTAAATAAACGATCGTAATTTATTGATATTTTATTTTGAACTATAAGAAGTTATAAATTGACTTGCTATAAAATAATTTATCCAAAGATGACATATTAGACAAAAAAATACAATTACTAGATAAAAATAATATTAAACCGCAACTCCAATTCGACATCATTTTTTAAAGGAAAAATTACTTCTAAAAGAGATGATTTCAATAAAATACGGAAAATCTTATATCAAACAGAAGACAACCAGTCAAACGAAACAAACGCAAATCGATAATAAAAAACAACGCTAAACAACCGATAATCTCTAACTAGAATAAAGGCAGAAAGTTATTTTGATTCGAAAAAATTAATACTAGTAATAACGTGTTGGTTTAGCTAAGGGCATTATTGCATTAATATCTCATCTTTATATCAGAATGCACCATTCTTTTCTTTTTTTTTTTAGGGTCAGATTGTACCATTCTTAATAATATCTCACCTTTTTATTTATCAATGCGTCTACATTCTAAAAAGGAGAAACATTATTGTGACAATATTATAAAGTGAAATTTCCTCTCAATCAAGAAAGAAGAAAAGTAGCTTCCCATTAACTCGATCGCTAATTACAAGATTAGCTACTATTGTATAATATAAGATATTTAAGGTACGTAGGATTTGAATATAAAAGGCGAGAGCTTAACTGATGCATGGGAGCCACTATGACTTTTGGTTATGAATTATTTTTGGGTCCCCAATGCAAGCTACTATATGATCGATGTGAAAAACCACGATAAATTAATTAATTGTGTCGTATGAACAATCAACGTTAAGGGAGTTGATCCAATTCATTGACAAAATATGAAGGTACACTGACACTACCATCATTTATTGCACATATCAATTATTCTTTTATCAAAATGATCTTGACGTAAATATAAATATTTTTTACCTTAAATTTGAGGAGATTAAGGTAAAAAATATGTTTTTCTCATTTTATTCATTATGATAAGTTATTATTTTGTTTTTTATGTATATATTAAGCAACTCATTTTAATATATATTTTTAATTTATTTTATAGTCGAAATAATATAAGTGATTATATCACGATTAATACTAACAACGATACGTAAAACGTATTTGCTTAATTTTTTTGAAAAAAATGGTCTCACACAAAATTCTTTCAGGTTGATCACCGATTTTCTAACATATTTTTCATTGTATATATACATCACTCATATGCTAAAACTTATTAAAATTATGCGAGTAAAAACTTATTATATATTTTTATTTTCTTACTCTATGAAATCTAAAAAATTCACACGGAGAAGTAATTAGACGATAAATAAATACAGATGTGTATAAAATAAAATCATAAGTAGGTTATGCACGTTCAACACGTCATAAAACATTGGCTCTCTATCTATTTTGGAGATTGGGTCTAACTTTCCTTTTCAAAAGTTTGGCGGATTTTCCTAAAATACTTTTAATAGGAGAAAGAAAAGAAAAATCCGATTGTTGTGTATTTTGTGGATAGGAATAATGTCCATGTGGACATTTCTGTCTATCTAATCCTCTCAAAAACAAATTCTCAAATGCCATGCCATGCCACACACCACACATCATACTCTGTTAATTGTTCAAAGTTCCCATCTTTTAGTTAATTAGAGAATAGTTAATCTTTTGATAATTATTTTTATTTTTAAGAGTTTTTCTAACGGTGCAATATATATCCGATAAATATTTAATAAATACATTATTATAAGAAAATTATAGACATAAATGAAAAATTATATATTTAATATTTAATTATTATAATCTTTTTAAATTAATTTATTTGAGTTTTTATAAATATTATAATCTTTTCATAACATTCTAAAATTTTAAGAATCGAGACAACGATATAGTCCAATAAGACGTCACTCTTTTTTTCGAAATATTTAAGATTCGAATTCGGGAAAAAAAAAAACCCTTCTTGGTCTTGGCCACTACAAATGTTGGTAGGAATATTAACCTAATCCAAAACATAACGATCCTGAACACATAATAAATTTACATAAATCCTTTAACAGATTGAACAAACTGTCTTGACTGTGTTCTTTTATTTCATTAATTATTGGTTACTGCACATTTATTTATTAATATGCAAAATTTCAGTACACTTGATATATATATAAACTTAATTATTAAGGGCTATGGGAGCTTAGCTTGTTATTATTTCATTTTTCAAAACTTATATCAAAAAAAAGAAAGTGCCAAAGAAGAAACAAAAAAAGCAGAAACTAGCTATTTGCTAAATGCTTAACCACAAACTTGCGAAAAAATGTCTTCTGCTGGATAGTATACTAGTACCTTTGTTATAACATTCTCATTGTTAATAGTTTTATGATAAAAAAGTTTCTTCAATCTCTGCCATGGTGGATCTTCATCAGAACCAATCTGACTCTGCAAATCTTAACATGTCCTCCAGGAAGAAGGAGCTTATGTCTTCTGCCATGAAAAGAACCAGTGAATGGTAACTTATCAGCTTCTTCCTCTTTTATTTCTCTGTTTTCATTTTCCAAAATTTATGAAAAATTCATGAAAACTGTTTTCTGGATTATATTTTTTCAGGATTTTCTCTCAGGAGATTCCTAGTGATGTTACTATACGTGCCGGGGAGCTTCCTTTCAGTTGCATAAGGTCTATTTTTATTGATTATTCTATGTGCTTATGCTTAGAACAAACTTTTTTAAGATAACAAAATAATTTTTCTGTGAATTTCAGTTTCCATTAGTTTCTAAGAGTGGATACATTAGGAAATTAGTATCGGAGTCTACCGACGCCGACCTTTCCGTTATTGAAATCCCTGATGTTCCGGGCGGAGCAGAGTCATTTGAACTTGCTGCGAAATTCTGTTATGGAATTAACTTCGAGATAAGCACGGAAAACATTTCCATGATACGCTGCGCGGCGGATTATCTGGAGATGACGGAGGATTACGCCGTTGGAAACCTCGTAGAGAGAGCTGAAGCCTACCTCAACGAAGTGGCGCTTAAAACACTTCCAGGGGCAGTTACTGTCCTACAGAATTCTCAGAATTTCCTAACGGTAGCGGAGAAAGTAAAACTTGTGAGCCGATGCATAGATGCGATTGCATATATTATATGCAAGGACAGCGAGTTTTGTAATAATTCATCGGGAGCTGCTGAGAGTCCTACAGGTTCAAATCATTCGACGAAGGGTGTTGTCGTCGACTGGTGGACGGAAGACTTGATCGTGCTACGAGTTGATGTGTTTCAACGAGTATTAATCGCGTAATTATGGCAAGAGGGTTTAAGCAGTTTGCTCTTGCCCCTGTCCTTATGCTATATGCTCAGAAATCTCTCCGAGGTTTGGTGAGTTGTGTTCTGGAAATATTAGGTAACATTTGTTACGCAGAACATGACAAAATGAGGTATAGTAGTCATGATTCTTAAAATGACTATTGTACTGTCACACGTAACAAATGCACCTCAATGAACATGTTACTTTTACCCTGCAAATTGTGTTTGATTTGAGTTTGTTTGCTTTTTTCTGGCAGGAAGTTCTTGAAAAGGGAGAAAGAAAATCGAGCCACGACAAGAGCACGAAAAGAGGGTAGTTTTGGAAACCATAGTCAGTCTTCTTCAAGGGACAGGAATGCATTATCTAGTTAGCTTCCTGTCTATGCTGCTTCGTGCTGCGATATATCTGGAAACAACCGTTGCTTGCAGGCTCGATCTAGAGAAAGAATGGCATTTCAATTAGGGCAGGCTGTATTGGACGATCTATTGATTCCTTCCTATTCTTTCACCGGAGACACACTCTTTGATGTCGATACTATTCAACGAATCATCACAAACTACCTAGATTATGATCAAATGGAAGGGAGGCGTTTCGGCTACAATAATGCTGGTGATCATGATCATGAGTATCATGTTTCTCCTTCACTTGGTGACATGGAACGAGTTGCACAACTGATCGAATGCTACCTAGCCGAAATAGCCTCTGACCGGAACTTATCGGTGGCGAAATTTTATAGTCTCGCTGAGCTTATACCAGAACAGTCCAGGATTACAGAGGATGGGATGTACAGAGCCATTGACATCTACCTTAAGGTGAATCGGGAAGACTATACTTTATGCTCCCTAACATTTCACGTGCACATTGTTTTTACCCCCGTCAGTTATTTCTGTCATAGAAACTACCCCGTCGTTTATACCCGTCCTCCGATAAATCCTGGTTATGTGTGCCTTTTATGGATATTTTATAATTTTATATCTTATTACTAAAAAAAATTATAAATTCGAAACTTTTAATCTATTTCTTCTTAAATTTCAATAAATATATTATTAAAATATATTCTTTATATACATATTTATATACATTTTATATTCTATTGTTAATGGATAGAATAAAGAATATAATTTATATGTATTATTTAAAATAAATGATTATTTAAAATGAATTATGATTAAATAATCAAAATTCGGATTTTCGATAATTTTATATAGATATAATTTATCGTTTTAATATCTTATAATTTTATATCTTATAATTACAAAAATATTATAAATTCGAAATTTTTTGAATCTATTTTATCTTAAATTTCAATAAATATATTATTAAAATGTATTGTTTATACATATTTATATTATACATCTTATATCCTATTGCTTATGGATAGAATAAAAATATAATTTATCTATATTATCTAAAATGAATGATGATTTAGATGAAAATGATAATTGCTGTTGTAACCATGATTTGTACTGTTAGGAGGTTTTTGAACTTTCAAAATTTGGGGAAATGAAGAGGGCTTATTTGTTTATTTTTTTGTTTAGGATAATTACACTAAAGGTAGTTGTACTTTAGTTAATCTTACAATTTGCCACCTAAACCTTGAAAATGTTCGAAATAAGACTAGTTTCCGCAAGGAAAATCCAACACCAGCTTATATGAACTCTATACTTGAAGGTGGCATTCTACATTGAATTTTCGTTCTACAAGTATTCATATATGGCCGATGATTCCGAGTGTTCAAGAAATAAATTGTAAGATTTTAGAGGTTAATGTAATATCACTTTTAATTAAAGTTTGGTATGTTTTGGTGACGAAAAAACCTAACAGTTTTTTCTGGGTGAAATTCCTAGCGCCTAAATAATGTTCTGCACGTTTCAAATTCAAACTAATTACTTTAACGGTCATTCACCACAATGGTAATAGTCTTGTAGATGATTATTCATAGGAAGTGGTAAATTTCGTCTTATTTGCACAATAACCATATGAATATAAACCATTTCTGACTAATAATTTACAGGCACATCCTGCAATAAGCGACATGGAAAGGAAGAAAGTTTGTAGCCTAATGGACTGTCAGAAGCTGTCTAGGGAAGCTTGTGCACACGCTGCTCAAAACGACAGGCTTCCTGTCCAAACAGTTGTTCAAGTTCTGTGACTACGAGCAACAACGTCTGCAGAGATGTCATGAATGGAAATGTAGGAGATTCCAATGCGCTTCCACCGAAAGTTAGCGTGTACTCCTCCGATCTCCTACCCTGTCGTCGAGGCTTTCGGCTTACGAAGAGAAAAGCGAGGACCTCAAAATAGAATTAGTGAAGGTGAAGATGAGACTGAAAGAGTATGAAAAATCGTCGGCAGTACTGAAGTTTTCAGTAAGCAGTCCTATGGGAAATATTATGCCATCTGCTGATAAACCTCCTTTGCCTAATAATACTAATAGGAAATCATTTATGAACTCTATAGACTAAAAGACTTGGAAAGATTAATCCATTTCGTGATGGAATCTCACCTTCTGGTGCCAAATCTCGTACTAAGCCTCCCCCCAAAGACAGAAGACATTCCATTTCTTGAGAATATTGGCTAATAGTATTCTCTTGTGTGTGATAGATTATAATATTGTATTGTTTAATTTGTTCCCCTCCATATTTGTTTGTTTTGTTTGTATGATCAAATCAAAATTATTGGTAAATACTAATATATATGCTTTGCCCTGTGTTTTACAATACAATTATTTTACGTCTCCCCGGGTATCCTAACAACCAAACAGTGCGTGAAGGCTCATCTTTCGTTCTAATTGTCAGAGTGCGAAAGTTGGGAGTAACTGACCATAGTAGTTTTTACAATACAATTACAAAATCAGAATTAAACTAGAATAAAAGAAAATAAAACTTCTAATAATTGAGTTGTCCTTGAAGTAGTATTATACAGATAAGTAGCTTTAGGAAAATTGAGTTTCATTCCAGGTCCAGGGACAGGCTAGCAGTTAAGTTGTTGTTGTCTTGAGCAAATAATCACTGAACATCCTACAAAGATGGTTCTCAAAGTGTATATGGGAATCTAATTATCTACAAATGGACATCTCCAACTTACTGTTATTTAGGAATGTCTTTTTATGGGAAATTGGACTATGTGAGAAAAATGAAAAATTTGACAGTGGACTTTCACTGTTTAACCTAAGAATCTTTGCATATGAAGACAGGCAGGTAAAAGTTAAACTCTTCTTTTATCAGCAAGGTAAATTTCCGAGATGTGTTTAATTAGTGGAATCTAAAGAATGGTACTACTACCAGTTTGAATTTGAAATGCACTCTCCATGGCCAACATTGTAGAATTAGTCCTAGTCAAACATTGCAGAGAGTTTGGACATTATTGTTGTTGGTATTGTTTGATAGACGAGACAACCACTTTACAATTGCAACAGAAAGGCTGCATACAATAATATTCTCCATTCTCCCCCAATACCCCTCCAGAAATTGCTGTACCTTAGTAGCATCTGCTGTTGCTTTTATATATTAGATAGATAATCAATTGATTTTTTCCTATAATATCGAATATTCTTCCATGTTTTCGTAATGAACTGATATATGATTCATCCGAAAAAATTAACTACAAGAGCTTAATTTCCTAGAATAAATTGGTTCAGAGATCTACTACTATTTGTTTTAGGAAACACAGTTCAAAAGTATATAGGTCTCTAGCTATCAGGAAAAAAAGCGTTACAGAGCAAGCTGCCAATATAAATGGAAAAAGAATAAGACCACAATGGAAATGTTATTTTGTGCTTGTATTCTCAAAGTAGCAACTTAAAAGGAATATGCTGATTATGATATAAGCTAAGTACTTCATGTTAATAATATCTCCATCTTAGCATATACCAATTCTACAAGTTTTTGGTCATCATACAATCAAAAAAGAGGAGTGATAAAGGAACTCACTCTCCCCAAAACTCATTGAACTCAAGAAAAATATCCCTACATGTAGAGATAGGAATCTACATATAAAGATAGTTTTCTTGATGAGTTCAATTGAGTCACTGAATAACGAGTTCCAAAATCAGGTCTCACAATCAAAAAGGGTCCCAGATTAGGAAAAAAAAGAGCAATCTGTTTATACAAGACTTCATTTCCATTCTACTAAAACTAAAAGAAGTAAAACTCATCACATCCTTCACTCACACAATTAGTAAACCGCAAATTTCTCTAAAATCATTTTCTCAAGTCGAGTTCAGGTTTAACACTTGGAAAAGCCAAGGAGGATGCTTTAATCTTTCCTCTTGCTTTTGTTGTTGTCTCAATTGTCCTTCAACTTCAATATGATTACCACTTTGGTCCTCTAATTTCTACTTCAGTTGGAGTTTGCACTTGCCTCATTTTCTCTATTCTTTTTGTCTTCTGTTGTGACCTTTAAACCTCCTGCCCTGTTAATTTGGCTTGATCCAGTCGAAGACGAAGAGAAACCTGCGCCAGAATCTGAGTTCTCATTTTGCAAATCGTCGACGGCCCCAATGTCAACTCAATCTTACTCTCATCTATAATATTCTCTAGCTCCTCCTCGATTAATATCAATATTCCTATTAGATCCTGCAATAATGTACTCTTTGCCTTGCTGATGTTGTAATTCCAAGTCAATTTTCATTGATGGCTGAAGTGTAAATATATCATTCTGTCGACTCATCAAGTTTGGCTTATTATTGTACAATTCTTGATTTCTTCCATTAGTCTGCCTTGTTCTTCTTGTTGTTGACATGTTCTTCATTAGTACTTTTTGGATTCGATAAAGACGATGAAGTTCATATACCTGCAAATATTTATTTAATTATTATCAGTTAAAAATTCAATATAACCACGTCTATGCATGAAGCAAGATTGCCATTAATTAATAATATTTTTAAGGTTGTGAAATTTAATTACCTGTTCTTTGAATGTTTCTTCATGTTTTAACATTGCCATCCTCATGTACTCCTTATCGTACGAATTAAGAACCTTCTCCAACATGTCGATCGGAGCTTGGAAAATTCCAGCTTGTCACAGATATGAAGGAAACTATTTATTCCTCAAGCTGCAAATTGAATAATTGATCAGAGCTAAGAACAGACCATTTTCAAGATGGATAGGATCGGTCATATGTGCAAAAAAAAATTGGAATGGTTTATAGACACAGATAATATTCAAGTCATTCTTTGTTTGGTATAAATTGATTGAAGCTGAATTTGGTCCACAATAGTGAATATATATCTATCATACTAAAATATCTTCAACTTGGTGTGACGTCTTGATCCTAATTGTAAGTAATTAATTGTTATTTGACAAATTACTTAAATAGTATAAAATGATGTCATACAAAACAACAAAGAACATCAAAATAATCAAGGGTTTGAACTTCTTCTTCAAATGATTCTGATAAATGTTACTATCCATGACTAATTAACCGTCACATAAATATTACGTTAATTAGTTACGGTGGGAGTATTAAGAAAAGCAGATGTTATCTTTGAATTATGCAAGAGAAAATAATATTTCATCACGAAAGTGGTCTACATGAGAATTATAACTCAGAATATTCAGCATGAAACTTTTGCAAAGCATACGATGAAAGGATTTTCTTACCTGTAAGTTTAAATTCTGTCTCCAGAGAGAGCTTTAGATTGGAATTATCATTAACTTTCTTCTTCTGGAAGTTTAAAACAGGATCGAAAGAAGAAAACAAAAAGAGAATAATACTCTCTCAAGCTAGCCAAAACTTTAAAGTCTTTGCCTTTACATTCTCCGTCATCATCTTATAAATAGTAAATATTGCAAATAATTTACTTTATTTAAAAAAAGAAAAGAAAGTGATGATGAAGAATTTAAAAATTCCCTTACACAGAAACCAATGAGATGGTGTTTGTTATTTACATCTGGGGTTTATATGAGGAGGCATGCCAAACAAATCCCAGTGTCTCAACCAATGCCGTTCAAGTTTTGTGAAAGAGATGCCCCAGACAGAGCCAGCACTGCACTAATATTAAATTCTTAATACTTAATTATATTCACTAAACAATTGTTAATTACTTGAAGGTTATTTAGTTCAATTCAAAACTTGCTATACAAATCCAAATTGATGAAGGGAGTTGAGTGATAAGGCGTTTAACTTATGATGTAAGTAACGTACGTTTTCCGTAAAATTTTTGTATTTTGTTCTTCACATGTCAAAAAATTGAAGTCATTGCATAATTTAATATTTCATTACAATATAAAAGATATTATATAACCTAAACCTAAGATAATTAATAGAAATCAAGATACATGTCTTGGATGAGTCGATTCGTATGAAAATAAGACATGTATTTATTTCAACATGCCTCAATTTTCCTTTTAAAATATTTACTCCCTTCGAGATGACGAAGCTCATCATCACATACGCTTCATGTGATCCAAATCCTTTGAGTTTCATATGACGGATCGAAAACATTTGACATTAACGTATTCGATCATATTTAATCCACATAATTTATAAAATTAATTTTTATAAAAAAACATATTTTATATTTTCAAATTCATATTAAAATATAATTAGTCAATAGTTTTTATTAAATATATATATTCGATTGATGAATTTAAATACGGAAGTAGTATTTTGAAACAATTTGTTTTAATGGATATATCGATTCATCTACAATCAATAATTAAATTTTAGACCTAAATTAATTACAGGGAAAACATAGAATAATGATGACCCGTTAATTGGCCATGTGAGTAGCATTGACATGAAAAAGAATATTGATGATCAAACGGTCCAGAGAAAGTAGGCTTACCAAAAACATAAAAGAAAATAATGATACGCATGCAGATGATCATAGCAGTTGATCGATTAATGTTCAATGTTTACATAATTAATTTGTACAACCTTAATATACACTGAATTTATACACAAATCAGATTTCCCTTTTGTTTGGAAAAGGGAAATAAAAGAAAAGAAAAAGAATTTTTTTGTCACTGCTATGTTCTTTTAACTGTACAAATCAGTATGCATGCATTTATGATGAAATTTATACAGATATACATCAGGATTTATTACTTGAATTATAAAAAGAAAAAAGACAAAATTAAAAAAAAAACTCTAAAATGAAATAAATTAAATAAATAAATGTCTGCTCTTTCTCCCATCAAGAAAGGACGATATAGATAAGAGGATGAGCACTTATATGTATTATTTAAAAGAATTAAGGAGAGGGAGAGGGGAGAGAGAGAGAGATGGAAGAACGCTTTGCCGGTGCAGGGAGGGGAGCAGCCGTATGGGGCGGTGGGTCCATTGAGTTTGCCGAAAAGGCTGAGATCCACAGGCTCTCTCAACTGTTGGTTAGGCTCCCCCACCATTTGTTCGTATAGAAAAAAGTTTACGGGTTTGTATTACATACATCTATCTAGTCAGAAATCTCCGACTCATATTTCCAACAATAAATCATATAATCATATAAACTTTTCTATAAAAAAAACGTGCATCTCTTATATCAGGAGGAGTTTTTATAATAGACAACCATTAAAATATATTAAAATATCGATAACTGATATGAAAAATTGTTATATTTTTATAGTTAAATGACATGTATTTGATGTTTGATTTTTTATATGATTATATTTAATAATAAATTTAATATAATATTATAAAATAATAAAATAAAATTTTCTATCTATTTTTAATTTTGGAGTGAAAAGTATCTAAAATATAATTGTAAATCAAATATGTTTTTAATTTTTAAATTTTAAAATAAACAATTGTTTCATGTTAATTTTTTTACGGTTGTTGATTACGAACGTTCTTTTAAATGTATGAGATAAATTTTTGTCAAATCTTTTATTTTAATGTATTTATATTAGCTCAAATATTTGTGTCGACTAGAGAATAATCTACAAATATTTTAGAATTTTGCATATTATTTACAATCATAAATAATTAATTTAAATTAAATTAATATATTTAATTAATTTTTAAATATTAAAAGTATGGATCTATAACTTTATCTATATCTCTTGATTAATGATAGCTCTGATTTCCCCTTCTTTATCCGTATAGTGCCTTTTTGCGTTCTTCATAATGAATAGTCTTCTTAATGTTCTTCATCAGTATAGCCTTTTTTTCATGTTGCCTTTATATTTTATTCATGGCGAGATGCAAAAAAACAAAAAAAAAAGATAAATGTAGGCAAAAAACTATATATTTAAAACCCTAATTATAAGACCTTTGTCTATAAGATGAGACTCTCTATCTATAATAAAACTTTATTGCTGTATATAAGAATAATCCATTTAAACAAAAAATCAATTGAATTGATAAAAAATTGATTCCTAGTTTATAAGTTTTTTGAAATTTCAATTGACAAGGATGCATTA
>JANIEQ010000202.1:0-26464 GCA_024708375.1 Oxalis stricta | reverse complement strand
CTCTCCTCAACAATACTGTAATCAGTTTTCCATCTTCTGCTAAATCTAGGGTTCTTGGAAAATCTGTTTTCACACCAATGTGGAGCTCTTTCAAGTCCGTCGATGCTTCACTTTGGTGGGACCCGTTCTCTTCGCTCCTCACCGAGCTCGAAAACGCCTCTATCGCATCCTCCTCAGACCTTCCTCCTGAACTCGTAATTGATTTGAACCTCTTTTTATCTGTTTGTGTAGTAATCTGCTTGTGTTTGTTGAGTTAACTTTGTTCAATTGTGGCTGTTTGTTTATAGGAGCTCAAGTTGAAGGATAATCATGATTGGTTCGTCGAGACGCTGTCCATGTTTAGACCACCAAATGAGAAGTCTAAGGAAGCATTGAGCTCGGAACGAGTCAAATTAGGCTCTCATGAATTAACTATCGAAGCCTGACTTGAAAGATCAAGCTCTTCAAATGAGCTCATATTTGGTTCGTTCTCTTCGTTTATTGATTTATCTTAAGCTTGGATTAGGCGAGCTCGTGTTTTGGTTTGTTCCTTCACTATATCTGAATTATGTGCATTTACTTTACATGTCTCAGTGTTTGGATGAAGTTCAGTCTTATATCCTTGTCGAGAGGTCTCTTGAACAGAATGATGAAGCTGTTGATTCTATGGCTCAAGACTTCGTTCATGCGGTTAGTAGTTACTGGCTCTCTTTGTTTATCATTTCCTTTTTTAATAAAATAGTTGGTTTACGCATAGCCTTGTTCAGGAATTGTAGTGTTTCTTGCGGTTAGTGATTCTGGTAGAGTTTTGGTTAAAACATTAGAGTTTCGTTTATTTTCACATCAAATTTTACTTTTAGTGTTTTCAGTTGCGTTGTAGTTTGGTTTAGTTCTCTATGATTCTTTTGTATGTGGAAGTGTGGTTGAGTGTAAAAAATGGGGCTATAAGGTCGATTACTTAATACTGAGGAATTAGCTTCGGCAAAACATATCTCTGATCTCAACTCATACATCATTTTTCTTCTTGTTGCGAAGGTACTGCTTCAGTATTACATAGAGAGGCAGTGCTTGTTGAAGTGTTCTAGGCATATTCTCATGGATGCTGGTAAGATTCTCCTGTTTGTTGGAATGAGTTTTTCTCGCAATCAATGTCCTATATTTTTTTATTCTATCTATCCTAAGTTTTGCTTTTGCAATCACCAAATGATTGAAGTCTAAGCCTTCGTCTTCAAGTAGAGAACCGATTCTTATTGTTTACTTTCGCCACTGCTACTCTGTTCCTTGTGCTACAGTGTATAATGAAAGTAGCTCCACAAAGCAGAATAATATCAGTGCGAAGGCTCAAAAGCTGATTGCTGATGGATTGGAAAACAACTTAATATCTACTCTGATAGACTATTTTCAATCCACTCATCCTGAGAAAATGGTATGTTCATATGCTTTTATTGGGAGTGTTCTTATTTTATGGTTCGTGTAACGGGGTGCTTTTTGTATAATGCATGGTCTGAAACAAAATGGGTAGATATTAGTCTAGTACAAAGAATACTTAGGCTTTATTTAGAGGGGAGCCATTGTGTTTTATATTATTATCTACAGCAATATGGATGTATGTTCCTATTTCATATAATAGTAAATTCCTGTCTTCGTTATCCAGTGACTGCATATTTCTACAACAGCACTATGAATTTCATATAATACTAGTAGTAATTCCCAAGGCTTCAAGTTCTGAAACTTTTGAACATTTTATTTCTGCATATGAAGCCGTTGGATCGATGCTTCACAAGATTTCATTCCACAATTGAAATGCTTTACAGGATCTTGATTCTTGCACTTTATGGGCAGAGGAGACACTAATTGAAGCCAATTTGATTCTAGACTTCATTTTCCTTCTTTATTACGAGTCATTTTGTAGTTGTAATAAGGAGAAATGGGAAAACTTCTGCTTGCTGTACCAGGTATGTGTTATCTTTCACTTTATGTTTCCAATAAAGTTACAAAATGGAAAATCGGTCTTTTGGTAATCATTTACAGTCTAAAAGCTTGGTATGCCACTGAATCTAAGTGGAAATAATATGGTACAGGGACTCTTTCTGGTGGTTATAACTTCGGAAAGTTGACTGATTTCGACTGAAGCGGTGCATTCTTCTTATTATGCTGAAAGTTCAGCTGCTACTAATCCTTATAGAAACATTGGACCTAGAAAAGCTTCTTCAAATGGTTCATGATGAAACCCTTTCAGGTGGAATGTTTGTATTATGGTAGTGTGTTTAGATTTTTATTATATTGGTTACTCTTCTTTGAATTTTGCTCAGCGTTAAATGTTACCTTAATGAGTTTTAAACAGTCGTACAGTGTTTATGGGACATGTAGCACAATTAAATGACATTTTGATAGTGTGTTTGTAAATGTCGTATGCTTTTCTTGTGAACAATATGGCATTTTGAAATGTTTTGTATTCCATGCATACTCTGGTCGGTGATTATTAACTTCGATCAAGATCAACTGATGTGTTATTCAAAGTAGTTGAGTCCTCGATTAGTCAGTTTGATTCCTGCTCTAATTGGTTTGAATTTTTATATTTCTTCTTTTCCCAGTCAAGGTGCTTTTTGTTTTCACCATCAGATATTCAAGAGATGGATGCTATAGTCTCTAGTTTTAATGCTTTGGAAATGAGAAAGAAGCAGGCCCATTATTACTTACATGGGCAGTCTTTCTCTGTCTGGTTTCATCACTTCTTGGCAAAGAGGAAACATAATGTTCTTACGGTATGTGGTTTTTTGAATTACCGTCTTTTTTTTATTATATCAGGACTGAGCCAGTAACCAGTGTCTCCTTGTTTTGCTTCATTTAAATGCTACCAGGAGATTGATCACGTTGGTTATGCTCGCCAAGCTTTTGAAGCTGCATCATTGAACTGTTTTCTTGAAATCCTTCAAAGTGATATACTGAAGGATTCAGATGTAAGTCATTGAAAATTTAAAATTAGTCTTCCGAATTTTCTACTGAGTCTTTGGAATTTCATTTTTTTCCTTACCAGGGACCAGTTGCTGGTTATCGAAGTGTGCTGAGAACTTTCATTTCTGCTTTTATTGCATCATATGAGATCAATCTTCAGGTAACTACATTCATAATTGCTATTTTCTAAATTGTTTATAAGCCATCCCATTTGATGTTATTTGACTGTGGTGCAGTCAGAAGGAACAATGGTCAACTTGATATTGGATATTCTTTGCAAAATTTATCAAGGAGAGGTATGGAAGGCATTCATTTCCCTTTTTCATGTTTCTGTGCGGTTATTGTTTGAAGTTTGTATAATTGTTACATTCTTGCTATTATTGTCCAGGAGTCGCTTTGTGTCCAGTTTTGGGATCGGGAAAGTTTTATCGATGGTCCTATTCGATGTCTTCTTTGCAACTTAGTGAGTGAATTTCCCTTCAAAGCAGCAGAATTTGTTCGCTTTTTGTCATCCCTCTGCGAAGGAAGTTGGCCAGCAGAGTGTGTGTAAGTGGAATTCTTTTAGTGGAGTTATATATTAATTTCCATTTCTATTTGTAGTCTTTTTTTTTTCATTTAATCATGGCAGTCCTTGGATAGAGTTTAAAAATATGGAGGTTAAGTGACTCCAGAATAGTCTAATATTAACAATTTATTAAAAAACTGCATATTCTGTGAAAACATGGCTCAATTACTATCTTCTGAAGTTCCTCGTTTTTTTGATATTGACTGCTTGGCTATATTGCTGTGAACATCATTCATGCCCTTGACTTCATGCCCAGATATTTTTGTCTTTTGAAGGAATGGTTATCTTCTTACAAATCACTTTTTTTTTTTTGGCTGCCAACAGATATAACTTTCTAGATAAATCTGTTGGTATATCATGCTTGTTCGAGATTTCGAGCGAGTCCTGGAGTGGATAGCAGCGGTCAAACTGTTGTAACTCGCCTTCCGTTGAATGTTCCTGGGGTTGATGGTTTGTTTATTCCCAGTGGAACTCATGGACGCATTGTAAAAGTAATTGACCGGAGTACTGCTCTTGTGCGCTGGGAGGTATGTTGTAGTAGATTAAGTTAGATTCGATTTTTTTTTCCCCAGCAAGTAGCAATTAGTTTTCAATTCAAAGGTGCTTCTGTGGAGCTACTTTGCTTGGAACTGCCCAACTAGCGATAAAGTTTTGGCTAGGCTTGTTTCATTTGTTGGACTGGATATTCCCATAAAAAAAGGGCTCTCAAGCATGACCCTTTGCTAACATTTCCTTTTTCATAGCATGCACAATCTGCGCTGCTTGTGTTACTCCTCCAATTGGCTCAGGAGCTTTATCCAGATAGCAGTGAGGAAGTTCTTCATACTCTCGAGCTTCTTAGTCGAATAGTTTCTTTTAACAAGGTAATTTCAAGGACAGATTATATTTATTCTGTCATTGTGTCTTTGAATTGAAGCTGATTCAGCTACTTGAGATGTTGCAAATAATTTAGAAAATGTTTACTTTTATCTTTGTCAGGTGGTCGTTGGTCTCTTTTATTGAGGTTTAAATTTGAAAATGATATTCCTAAATCCAATCATCTTTGGCTTGCAAATGGTTGTGGACCGTGGTTGATTTCTGACCTTTTATTGTTCCCGATTTTTGAAGTCTGATAAGGCTCGGGGCTTGATGCACCAATTGTAATAACTTATTTTCTCTGATGCTGCAGCCTCTATGTTTTTCCTTGAAGAACATTGGTAACACATTGCACAGTCAAACAAGTGGCTTTAATGATGAGATGGAAAAGAATATCTGGTATAATCTCTGTAGAATTACTTTCCTCTTTCATTTTTTCTCTCCATCGTTTTAAGTTCGAATTATTTTACAGTTTCATGTTTTGTTAGTTTTTGTACATGACATTTATTTGTTTTCTACACGTCAGGGTAGTTGAGATCCTATGCACTCTGGTGAAAAAATTGTCTCCCAATTCCTGCAGTGCTGCAATAATGGCCTTTGGTGTCAATATACTAACAGAGATGATGAAATGGTAATCTTTTCAGTACCTAATCCTACATGCATTGTTCATTTGTTCTTGAAATCATGCATTGGTTGTGGTTCATGAGTGTCTTTCAGCATTCCATAGATTATCACACTGCAGTCTTGGACTTTGTTAATGGTTATTATTTCTCTAGTAATATCCACTGTTAAGAACTCATTAGCACAGACTGAATAGGCTGTTTTTTATTCATTTGTCAGTTTCCCATCTGCTGTTGCTGCTGTGGGTTTTGAGGGAAAACATATTTGATGCGGCTCCAAATACAATGATCTCTGATGTTGCCTATAATGGATCATCAAGGTGAATCCTATGAATCAAAACACGTGCTTCCTTTTTCCAGCCGCTAAATTATATATTTTCAGATTGCAATATGACATGCAGAGTGTTCAAAATTTCCAACTGAATGTTTGTGGTCCACTTTCTGTTTGGTGGTTTGATCAGATTATTATTATAATCTTATTTGTTTTTACATGGTATTTTACCTGTTAATTGATCATATCGTAGTCTTACTATCATGTAGGCTTTTTGACTGATTTGTTATTTTTCAGTGGATCGTGGTTGCTTTCTGGTAGACTGGCAAGGATGCTCTTGATCGACTGTGAGCAGAATGATCATGAATGTCCACTAACCCTCTCAGGTAAATATAGTGATTTTTGTTTTGCTTTTGCATTTGGTTGTTAATTAGCTTATGTTCTGTCCAAAAAAGTTAAAAGAAAAAAAAAAGTTTTATGTATAGTTTCTCTGTGTTCTGAGCGATGTTTGTATCATCATAACCTGCAGTGCTGGACTTTACTGTGCAGCTCGTGAAGATGGGATTAGAGGATGAATTTGTCTTGTCTCTAGTTATTTTTTCTCTACAGTATATTTTAGTTAACCATGAGCACTGGCAGTACAAGGTGAAACATGTCCGTTGGAGAGTGACGTTGAAGGTATTTTTGTTGATATAAGCTCCCAAAGCTTGTTTCTTCTATCATTGATTACAAGTTAGACGGTTAGCTGTTTCACTGGGGAACCTTGCATATGTGATTTTCAAGCTTTTCTAGTTATTTTTTCCATGGAGAATTCCAAGAAATTTTTAAATTGTTGCATCTAATCTTCTGCACCACCTCAATGAACTGACAATAAAAAGATTATTTTAAGGCTGTTACCTGGTGCTCATACACTGATACTAATTGCTATGCGCTAACATGCATTTGTGACCAATGCCTGGTTTTTAATGGGTGTTTCTATTTTTAGCGATAAGTTAACGAGCAAGACCTTAACTTTCCCAGGTGCTTGAAGTCATGAAAATTTGCATCATGTCAACCCCACACTTGGGGAAAAACCAGGAGATCATTTGTGATCTATTACTCACTGATTCTTCGATCCATGGCTCGCTCTTCCGAATTATTTGTACCACTCGACAAACTTTTGAGGTTAGCACATCTTTTGTTCTTGACATGGTCATACTTCAGTCTCGTGTTACCTCTTTTTTTCTCACTTCTAACATGGACTTATTTTCCTTCCAGAAACTCTATATTAGCCGTCTTTTTGAACCAATGGAAATTGAAGGATTACAACATACTCTAGTATCTGCTTTGGACATCTTATTTACTATGCTATCCAAATTGTCAAAGGTATGTCTCGATATGTCTTAGTGTTGCATTACAAAAGTCATGCTTAGAAGTGCTTAACGTCATGGTATGGCAGATTTTTAATTCCTCTACTAAAACTTTTGCATTCTCTTGGAAGTCGGCTAAATGCATTTGTCCTAACTCATAGTTAGCTGGGTTTTTTTTTCAGCTGATTTCTGTGACTTTGTGGTGTAGTTTTTATAAGCAGACAGAGCATATGTGAATGAGTTTTCTAGTTATACTTTTCTTCACTTTTTTTGTGTCTTTAATCCAGGATGTGTCATCTGGTCTTCCCATCTTTCACCAAGCCGTGCTGTCATCTACGACCAAACCAGTTCCGGTTTTTGTAGCGGTTGCATCCTTCGTTTCATATTTCCGCGACTCTGTATGGACTTTCTTCTCTTATTTGTGTCTTCCACTGTATGTTATTTTCGATGAGTCCATGCTTAGTAAAATATTTGTATTTTTTTTCTTGCCTGCCTGCCTGCCTGCCTTCTTTCTTTCTTTCTTTCTTTCTCTTTAGAACAAAACCTCTATGCAGATCTCCATAATTAATTTCAAAATTTCTGTGCAGGCAATTCAGGTTGCTGCTGCAAAGGTATTGTCAATGTTGTTGACTACTAGCTGATTTTTCTCAACCTTATTCCTTTGGCAATGGATGCTTTTGGTTTGGATGATAAGCAGGTTTGACACTTCTTATTTGCTTTGAAGTCAAAGAAAAAGGCCGAGTAGAATTTCTAGATTTACATCTCTCTCTCTTTTTGTGGATTGCAGATTTAGGTCATTCTATTAACTTGCATTCTACTTCAGCGGTCAGTATGGAATGAATCTCTACTTGTTGCAGTATTTCATCTGCTTACTTCCAGCTGCCAGCTATCAGGTTAGTTCCAATGTGCTTACTGTGCTAACTGTTAAGGGAGAAAGAACTATTCATTAGAATTTTTCCATTTGTTGTTAAAATGATCTCTAGTGTATTTGCATTCGCTCCGTTGATTTTTCCGAGAGGCAGTCATATATGATTTGCTAGCATTTTTCTTATGCAGCCTGCTGTCATTTTTGCCCTGTTTGCTTCAAAAGAGAGTGCAGACACCCAGCAGATTAATGGTGCTAGTGAAAATCAACCAGGAAGCGGGACGTCCTTGGAATCACCCGTGTCCAAGAAACCAAGACTAGTTGATGCAGTTCTGGACCACGTCAAAAAAATCAAATGAACTTATTAATAGGTATCCCTCAGAATTATTGGTACTTTGAGTTGCCTCCTCATGACAATGCACAGTGTGATTTGCAGCCTTTTCCTTCCCCACTATTTTCAATATGGTCACATTGTTCTCATCATGTTCGTTTCTTTATGACTTCTTTCACAGCAATCCCAGCACACTGTTTCATGTTCTGAGCTTCCTCAAATCATTGTGGCAAGGGGCAGGCCAGTATGCTGATATCTTGAGGTGGCTGAAAAGTTCTGAAAATTTCTGGAAATATTTGTCCAAAACAATTTCATTGGAAGATGGCCTGCCACCAAATATGACTCAGAAGGAAACTCTAAACCTTGCATATAAATATCAGTGCCAATCTGTTGTACTGAAATCATGGCATATGACATGTTTCTCAAGAAAAAGTTATTACATTCGAATCAGTTGTTAAACAAGGCTCTGAACCGAAGGAGAAGATACTAGGTGCTGGAAATACTGGCAAATCAAAAACTGCAGAAATTATGATGCTGAGGATACATTGTCCAATTGGTGTGAGGCCTCTGTTTTGACCACCCTTATTGAGGTCCTACATTTCTAGTGGACATGACAATAAAACCATCTTACAACTAAGGTGCTCTATTTTCATTAATGAATGAGATGTGCAGTATTAATGTGTGAATTTCTCTGGTTTTTCTTCTTATTAACTCCTTGGGTATGTGGCTCTGACTGGACAGTCACTTCTAGCATTTTCAATCTATCTTTTGTGCCTGATCAGAGAATTGAAACAAGATATTTATAAGACTCTTTGTATGCATGCGGCTAGTTTCTCTCGGTTATAATATATATTATTGATAAGTGATGTTCGCAATTCCTTTTATTGATTGTTAAAGCTAATATTTATGCACCTTTTGCAGGTTGGCCGAGTTTGTTTGCTGTGCTTGCAATGAGAAGCTAGAATGTGGCAAGGCAGAAGTTTGTCTGTATCATTAGTTCAAAACATCCAGGTCTGTGTACAAGCGGTAGATTCCTTTCCCTTAAATGTGAAGTATTTTTCTTGAACATAGTCACAAGAGGTCCAAAGTTCTTTCAATGTGATATTCACTTGTATTATTTGTGTTGACTGTAATTTTTTTAAATGTGTACTGTCTGGCAGCTGTGTGCAATCAGTCAGCGGCATTCTGTGATGTTTATCAGTACTCTTGTGGCTATGGTGACGGTGTTTAAATCTATCTCTATTCTCATTTCATTTTGATTTTCTTAGTATATCTAATTATGAATTACTAATAGCTGAAAAGTGAATCCATTTGGGACTTTAAGAGTGCTTGTGGCAGCATGGGGAATCATAAACAAGTGTGTGATTAGGACATTGCAAAAATTGAACTATAAGCTGTGCACCAATACAGAAGCAAGTGAGGGCATGGAAGGATCATAGTTATAAGTTAGTGATGAGTGATAATTCTGAGATAATCAATAATGTGCTTTCTGAGGTTGACAAGCTGTTTTCGGATATACTTCGTTCTCAGTTGTTTACTACTGTTCTACTCTGTGTAGATAGTTTTTTATTCTGCCATCTCACTTTTGGTGTGTGTTTCAGTGAAGGCAAGGAGCTAAGGCACTATATACTACAGATGATCTTTACTATCTGTTTAGAAGGAGAACTTAATGGTGGTCTTCAGGTGGTCGTGGTCCATTTAAAGAACTCTGCCAGTATTTGGTGAAGTCAGAAACCACTATTACAGACCCTCGAGACATAAGTTTGACCACGACCCCTTTGCAATTGCCACAAAAGATGCATGTGTATGACATCAAACATGTCCAAGAGAGAGTTGCAACTAGATTTGTGGGATTATTCAGATTGGAAGGGATCTAAAGCGACTACAGAGACAATGTTGCAGTACATGCAGAATGTAAACGCGATCTCATTGGTTTCAGATCGAGCTTTCTTCTCTGAAGGCATTAATGGATGCATTGACTGTGTCATGAAATGGAGTGAGTATTCCTATCTCCTCGGTTTTACCGTTACCCTGCTTCCTGCTACTCATATTTGTTTCCTAGTTGCAGATGGGAGATATAAAACCAATGGAAGGAAGATTCCACCAAACTATTCTTCCTGCGTGAATGACTTATGTGAATCCTTGCAATCCATAGTGGGATCGTTAACAGTGAGTTTCAGATGCATCTCAAGAAGATCTTAAAATACTCTAGGTGCAATCAGAGTTGCTCCTACACCTTATGAGGTGTGTGAGTAAAAGCTTGTCAGTTCCTGCTTGCGTGCTTGTTTTGAAAACCTCGGGTTCCATTCTTAAAGTGCTCAGTGACTTCGGATCATCATTGGTGGGGGTGAAATCCACAGTTGGACTTCTGCTCCTGCTGATTCTCTTAGCATTGGAGTTTAGTACTGAGCGTTGACAGTGGAGTGAGAGATATGGGATTCACTGAAGATGTTTCTGAACTTTCTAATGTGAGTCTCAGCCTATTGCCTGTACTATGTAAGTGCATTACTGTAACTGAGGTGTTCCACGCTCTCTCTGACTGCTGTGGATTTTATACTGAGGAATATTTTTACACCAGACACTAGCTTCCTATAATTCAGAGTCATCTAAGTTTACAGCCTGTACTTCTAAAAGCTTCAAGATAAAAACTCCCCTTCTTCCATACCAGTAGTATTAAAGTTCTTGTTAACCCTTGCAAGTGTAAGGAGGAGCAGTCGATGCTTGTTATATGCTGGATTTTTCGTCTTTGAAAGTTTTGTTATGGACTTATTGGATGGTCCATTGATGGACAATGACAGAGTTCCCCATTCAATCAGTCAAATCTGAGAAGCCTCAGCAGATTTGGGGACTTGGGCTGGCTGTGGTATCAGCTGTGGTTCATTCCCTTGGAGATTCTTCTTCATATCAATATATTGTTGACAATGCGATACTTTACTTCTTTTCAGACAAAGCTTACTTGATTTCTCACTATCTTAACGCACCGGATTTTCCATCTGATGTTCATGACAAAAGAGCCTCGTGCACAAAGGACGCAGACTTCTCTGACTGCTCTCAAAGAAACAGAGAATACGCTTGTGCTTATGTGTTCATTAGCAAAATACTGGAGTTCATGGATTAAAGCCATGAAAGATGTAGATTCACAGCTGAGGGAGAAAAGCATCCATCTATTATCCTTCATCAGCCGAGGAAGTCATCGACCAGGAGAATTCTCCAGTAAAACTGCCCCTCTCTCCTGTCCTCCGATATCGAAGGAGGAGTTTGATCATGATA
Organism: Oxalis stricta; assembly: GCA_024708375.1. Classification (NCBI taxonomy): domain Eukaryota; kingdom Viridiplantae; phylum Streptophyta; class Magnoliopsida; order Oxalidales; family Oxalidaceae; genus Oxalis; species Oxalis stricta. Next base: position 15,404 of record JANIEQ010000202.1, on the reverse strand, counting down.
AGGAATCTTCATTTGTCAACAGCAAAAATGGCTGGTTTGCTCTTTCACCACACTGTTGCATCTCAAAATACAAATTCTCAACTGCAGCACCTTCCAAAGCTCTTGTACTCAAGGAACAAGCTTCCAGAACCTGTGATTCCATTTCTCAAACATACTTTTCGGATTTAGTCGCGATTCAGATCTAGCAGAATCGCGCTTCTTCTTTTAAAATTTCTGTGTCTTCTAGCTGCTGGTGCTGCTAAAAGGGCAGAGAGGTGGGATTTGTTGACCTTGCTCATTTTCCTGAGCTTCCGATGCCTGAGATTTACACGGCTTACAGGTGCGATGACACAATCTCATAAGTTTGATTCAGTTAGTAGGGATTCACATTATTTAACTTCTAAAAAGAATTGAGATTCTTTAACTACGCCGAGTATAGTGTTGCTATGAAATCCCAACTAGTATCGAAGATTTCCTTTGATGGAACAACCCTTTCCTGTTTAAAGTTTATGGTTGTGACGTGTGCTTTTTTATGCCTTACAGGATCAATCAGCTGTTATAGTCGCTGAACTCTGCGAGGCAAACAAATCGAAGCAAATGGATGCTGAAGTCCAAGATGTTTGTCTCTTGTTGCTTCAGATCATGGAAATGGCACTATACTTGGAGTTATGTGTTTTACAGATGTGTGGAATAAGACCTGCGTTAAGCCGTGTGGAGGATTTTTCGAAGGAAGCCAAACTATTGATAAAAGGTAAAGCTTCTTTCCTTCCTATCACTATTATTATTAAAAAAAGAAAGTATTCCGACGAATAAACCTTTTATTGTTGACTTGGCAGCTACGGAAGGGCATGGTTTTCTAAAAACACAGGTGAAGTCCTTAAAACAGATAATTTCCTATGTCTACCCTGGTATGCTTTAAACCAGCGGTCCTTTTCGCTGAATCATACTATGTAGATAGCGTAGATGGTTCAGAGAAGATGACATATTTGTTGTGCACTGGAATGTATTATTTTTAAAATTGTTTATCATGCTTAATGAATTTTCCGAGTTTAACGTATGAAAGAAAGGGACATCAACATATATTTCCGTCTCAAAACACTGTTAATTTTTATGTCATCTTTGTATAGGAAAATCGACAATTTATTTTGGGATGAGGTAATACTAACCATTCATCATACCCCTAATCTAGAAAGTGTCGTTTACTCAAGATGGAGCTGCCGCGTGCCACTCCGTCCTACTGTTCTTTTTCTGTTTTGAGAATCCAACTTTTTTTTTTTTTTGGCTTGTTTGTTCCTCTCGGATTGGATGAATGTCACATTTTTTTTCCTGTTGTCAAAACATTCCCTGATAATTCAACTAACGCTACCAACAAATAAAAATCAACTAGCACGCGTCAGGCCCTGATTTGTCGATTAAGCTATGTATCAAAAATAAGTTGATGATGACGATGCTGTTTTAAACAATTATATGTAATGTACAGTGATTTAATATAGTGATTAATATAGTGAATTCATTAGATGATAATATGTGTTATAAAAATTTTAAATTTTAATTTTATTTTTTAAATTTAATGTAAAAAATAATTAAAATATTAAATTTATGAGATCATATTTGTTGCTTAATTTGTATCCTCTTTTCTGCAAGTTTTTGTATTGCTTTATGCTTACTGCTTAGGATCCATTATTTGCTTGAAAAGGAAATAGTGTTGCTAGAATTGTGATTTCAGAATCTTCCTTTTTACATACCTTTTTATTTTCGTCAGTGAAATCAGTCCAAGTTTTTCTATGGAATTTGATGTCACTAGCTTTTTGAAAGTCTCTATTTGGCTACGTTGCTGCACAAGTACGCTGAAATGATAATGAAATTATAGTTTTTTTTTTTTTTTTTTAAAGATTTAAATTTTGTTTAATGAAAAATTTAATATGATTGAGTCCATTAACGTGAGTTATCCGATCCGCCGCCAGATGAAATTTTTAGCTCACTTCGTTTCGCATAACAGAATTTTACTAGATATAACAGTAACTCTATTTGTGGAAAAGTTATGTTATATCTTAATGTGATTTCTAAGGATGGTATATAAGTATTATGATTATTCATATGTGATTTTTATTACAAATGTAGCTATAATCCACATGCAAACGATATCATTATGAATAATAAACTAACTTATTATTTTACGAACTTTAAATAAAATGTAATTTTATCGTTTATTCATATCTCATGCATAATGAATTCGATACGTTTGTTGAATAGTGAGTTACAATCTCTTTGTAACTGAAATAACCTTGAAGCATCATGTACTTGATATGTTTGAGATGGTTAAGGAAACATGAATCCTTTGTTCGTTAGGTTTAAGGTAATCACTCAGTGTAATTCTATGAAACTCCAAACCCAAACCAGATTGATATGGGAAAACTCCCTCTTAAAAAACACAACATCAAATTCCAAACCGTCCACGTCATCAGTAACGCAATCTGTCTGATCAATTCTGCACCGTAGGATTCGAATCAGCCCCATCTTAACACGTCGGTTCCTCATCAATAAAAGGCAAACCTCAATACAGAAAAACGCACACAAAAGCATTCTAGAGAGAGATAAACATTAACAGGAAAGAGAGAGAAAACAGAGAATCGAAACGCAAACATGGCGGCAACGACAACAGTGTCTGCTTGGTCTAAGCCTGGCGCGTGGGCTCTAGACTCTGAGGAAAACGAAGCTGAACTTCTTAAGGACGCGGCGAATCCCCCACCAGCCGTCGCAGCTGAAACCGTCGGCGACTTCCCTTCACTAGCTGCCGCCGCCGCAACCAAACAGAAGAAGAAGAAGAAACAATCCCTATCTTTGGCTGAGTTCACTAATTCTGGCTTCGCTAAGCCGACCCCACAAGCCTCAATTGGCCGTACGCACGAAGATCTGTTGGTTTTGCCCACCGGACCGAGGAGCGCTCGGCGGAGGAGCTTGATAGGAGCCGACTTGGTGGTGGATTTAAGAACTATGGCTCTATGAACGGCGGCGGCGGCCGTTATGGAGATTCGAGAGAGGATAATTCATCTAGATGGGGCTCATCTAGGGGTTCCGATGAGCCAAGGAGAAATCGCGATTCGAACAGGGATAGGGAAATGGCACCATCACGTGCTGATGAGATCGACAATTGGGCGGCTGCAAAGAAGCCAATTGGCTCTGGTAATGGATTTGAGAGAAGGGAGAGAGAGGTGGGTTTTTCTCCGATTCGCAGTCTAAAGCTGATGAAGTCGATAGCTGGGTGTCTAATAAAACATTTACACCATCAGAAGGAAGGAAATTTGGTACTGGCAGAGGAGGGTTTGAGAAAAGAAGCAGTTTTGATTCGTTGTCTAATGGTGATAGTAGGAGAGGCAGCTTTGATTCGTTATCGAATGGAAGTGGTGCTGATTCAGATAGTTGGGGTAGGAGGAAGACTACATGTCGAGGAGACCAATGGTGGAAGTGGTGGTGGGGGAGACCTAAACTGGTTTTGCAGCCAAGGACAGTGCCTATAGAGGCTAAGGAAGCAGTCCCCAAGGTTTCCCCAAGGTGACGAATAATCCTTTGGAGCTGCCAGGCCGAGAGAAGAGGTTCTGAAGGAGAAGGGTGTGGATTTAAACGAGATTGAGAAGAAGTTTGAATCTGCTAAGGTTTCCAAGGAGGACGACAAACCAGAAGTGAAGAAGGTGGCTTCGGCAATGGCTGGTCCTCTGACAAGGGTGCTTGGAGGAAGCCTCTGTCTCCTTCAGCCCTCAGAGGTTTGTGCAACATCCCATTTATATATAGACTATTTTTTTATTATTATTTATGGTGTGGCTAGGTAACAATTAGGTGAATGTTTGTGAATTTGTTTGGTGTGAGGCCAAATCCTTACTATGATGCCTGGAATCTGTAAGAAATAAGCTCAATTACTGATCTGTATGTATTGTTTGCTATCACTATGATGCCAACAAGTGGAAAGCGAGGTAGTGATATCTGCCCTTGAAGAAATGTTGATCTTCTTGAATGAAGCTTTAAACTTGATGGAATACACTTGATCTAGACTGACAGTGCTGTTGTTTCTTTGGATAGTACTTGATTTGTTTGTTTATAAGTTTACATATAGGAGTTGGGAACAGATGTGCTGAGTGATTTTTTTTTTTTTCTGATCTTGTGTGTTCATGTTTGTCAGTGTTTACTCAAGAGTGGAAGCTAGATACTTGTGTGTTTTCATAGTTTACTTGCATCTGAGATTACCCGTCTGCCTCATTCCACTTTTGTGTTTTTTGGTTTCAGTGCTGAAAAAATTGAGAGATGAGAACAACGGCCATGCCGAAGAAAAAACTGAAACTGAACCTGAAGATAGTATTAGACACATGTAAGCCGGGCCTTGATAGAGTGCTGAAGAAGAAGAGGAGGAAAAACAGGATTTTTGTTAGTCGTCTGTGATGGGGGTTTAAATTAAGCCTGTTCTTTATTTAAATTTATATATGTTATTTGTGAAAACAGAGTTATTTAGACAATTTTGGATGGGGTGTTGAACAAGATTACAATAGGTTCTTAGTTTTGTAGTCGGGTTTGTCGGAGTTTTAAGAATTATTAATTGTTGTTACCCTGAAATATTTTTCTATACGTGCTGGTGCACTTGGTAGAGTAGATTGATTCGTATTATTTTTTGGATCTTGTTTGTGACTAACCAGTAACCACACTTATTGATGAATATATCCTTGTAGCATTTTCGACTAGTACATGTGTGTATACCTGTATAACATGTTTCTTCCGTCTCACGCAAACTTCCATTCCATACAAACTTGGTCGGTCCGTCTGTTTTGGGACCGGAAAGGCACATAAACCGGTCAGCTTAAGAATCCAACTTTAGGCCAGTTTCTAAAATTATTTTAACCCTTCAGAGCGAATTTTACCCATATGACTCTATCATGTTCACTATCAAAAATTATTTTTTTAATTAATTTGAGTTAAGAAAATATTTAATCAGTCAAAAAAAAAATCTTTCTTTTGTCAAATTTCCTAAAATGGAAGGAGTATTTTTGTAGTAGGAATATTATGTTGCCACGATGCATGAGCTTTTAAAATCGGGTTGGTTGGTATACATGAGGACATGACTAATCGCATGAAATGTCTCTTTCTTGTCACGTTGAGGTGAGGGAAGGGTTAATGACAAAATTCAAGTATAATTATGGTGTAATGTAATTTTAAATAAACTCCGGGTTGGTTGATTCAGCCTTTATAAATCGACTGATTTAACTGTTGAGGATTTTTCTTTCTTTCTTTTTTTTCCCTGAAGTTAGCTATTGAGGAATATGAAACGAACAATGACCCGTTTTCAGAACATGTCAAAGTTGATAATCGGTTTAAGTTTGACCGGTTCGATTCATGCTCATGAGATGGGCCTGAACCTAAACTCTATACGTAAATTTGACTAAATCGGCCTAATCTTGAACCGTGCCTCTTAATAAATACTCCATCCGTCCCAAATTAGATCTTAATCTCAGAGATTTCACATAAATCAATCAAATATGTTTTTTAATTAATTTTTCAACATAATTATGATTGTATTGATTAAAAATTTCTCATGAAAATATGTAGGTGAAGATGATGAGGAAGAATATATGAAAAATATGAAGATGAAAATGATAAAAAATATAATAGAAAAATATAATTAATATTTATTAAATTTATCAAAATTTGTATTTTAATTTTATTAGTATTTAATTTGGGATTGGGGAAGAACTACGAATGAGCATACCGTTTCGACTCCAGTAGTAATAATGTCATAGACTGCATAAAAATCGATTTAATGTCGGTTCATATTTTTATCAACCCAACCTGTTCGGTCCAATCCGAACCGGCGCCTGCGAATGACCAGATTGCTAACACCATAAACAAAACACTATTGTCTGCTACAAGTTTGAACTTTGAACATACCAAACCCTAAATAAAAGATTTTTTTCCGCCCCTTTCAACTTGAAGTCTAGGAAACCAATCCTTCACTCTCTCTTAAGGTTCAACTCGTCGGAAATTAGGTATTCCCTAATATGATTGGCTTAATTAGTGTGTAAATCTGTCTTCGGCGTCTGATAAATCGATGTTTTATTGTGTTCTGAGTTGGTCTGAGGAATTCTCATTATTTTTATTGACTGCGCAATGATAGGAGCAGGAAATTGTCCTGTCAATTTTTTTTTTATTTTTTTTTCAGAAATAGTGTATTAGTATGAATACATAATGTAGATCATGATCGTGCACAATGCTTATACTTACTAAAACTCTGTTGTTTTTTTTCTGAATTTTCTTATTTATTGGTTACTTTTGTATTCAGGATTGTTTGTTAGCATATACTTGAGCTTGGGGTTGTGGAAGTTGAACAGGGTTTCATACACAATGACCAAGAGGGAGAGGCGAAGTGCCAAAATACTACATTCCGACGAGAAGACCAAAAGAGGAAGATAAAAAGGAAGCTAGTGTTGTCGTCATCAGTGATGATGATGATGAAGAGGCAGACGAGGATCTGAGCCTCAAAATTGTTGAGAAGTCCTTAAAGTTGCGTGCTAATGGAGTAAAATCTTCTGGGGCGAAATCGAAAAGGCAGTGGCGTTTTGGAGGGCAACAATGTGAGTGGTTTGCTACATGTAGAACTAGATTCGAAAAAGAAGAAGACAAAAAAGAAGAAAAAGTCAGCCAGCGACTTGGACAATGGAGAACATAATCAGCCTGTAAGTTTTATTGTATTATCTTTTGACTTCGGCTTCGTTTGCCTATTGTTATATTCTTTTTTCCAATGTGAAAATCTAGATTTCGTAATTTGGCTCAGGTGGCAGGAATTTCACAGGAAGAGAAAGAAAAGACTGTTGACATTGTTCCATCTGCAGATCGGGATTTGAATGCTGTTCAGATCTATGACAATGAAAATGAGGATCTGAGACTGGAAGTTGCTGAAAAATCCCATACAGTCGCAGGCTGCCACGGAGAAAATTTTTCAAAGCCAAATCGAACTAGCGGGTGACAGTTTGAAAGGGAACAATGAGAGTGTAATTGTGAATGGAGAGCTTTCTTCCGAAACAGATGTCTGTATTTTAGGTGATTCAAATAAGAAGAAAGTGAAGAAAATAAAGAAGGTCAAGAAAAAGAGCCCAGTTACTGATAACTTGGATTATATGGAGCCAACACTACCTGTGAGTTTCATAAAGTAACCTTCATATTCTATTTCGGTTTTAGTTATGCTGCCTTATCTTATTTCATCAAGAAATTTGTGAGAAAGTTGACTTTGTTATTTGGCTTAGGTGGTAGAAGCTGTTTATGAAGAGGAAAAGAAGAGATAGCTGAGACTGTTCAATCTGTGGATAAGGATTCAACTGCTGCTCAGATACCTGACAACCTTGTGATGCGAAAGCTTCTGGTGAGTGCTAAGAATGTTTCTATTTTGTGATGTTGATATCGAGACTTTATTTGCTGGGTATTTTTGATAACTATCAGCGGGGGCCAAGGTACTTCGATCCTCCAGATAGCGGTAATTGGGAAACGTGCTTTAACTGTAGCGAGGAGGGGCATATGGCAGTGAACTGTACTTCGGAGAAGCGTAAGAAACCGTGCTTTGTTTGTGGGAGTTTGGAACATGGTATCAGGGGATGTCAGAAGGTATTGTCTACAGTTACATTATTCTACCAACCTAATTGTAATCTATAAGCTAGCTTATTTCTACATCATTTATGCAGGCACAGGACTGCTTTATTTGCAAAAAAAGTGGGCATCGCACCTAAAGACTGTCCTGATAAACACAAAAGTCGAGGTCAAAATGATAAAATGTGTTTAAAGTGTTTAGGTCCTGGGCATGATATGTATTCATGCATTGAAGACTATTCTTCAGATGATCTGAAGGTATTTTTTTCCTTCTATTCATATTTATTATCACTTCATATTGAAGTATTATTTTCTTTTATTGTTTCATGCCCATGAACTAACTGCCATTTCATCCTTGTTTAATGCTTACTTCATTATTTATTTTTGAACGTAGGAAATACAATGTTATGTTTGTAAGAGCTCTGGTCATCTATGTTGTGCTAATTTTGTTGATACCAATCCGAGAGAACCTTCTTGCTACAGATGTGGAAAGCTGGGGCATACTGGTTTGGTAAGTCCCATCCAAATTATAAAATTTTCTTTTCTTTTTTACTCTGTTATCATACTCTTGCTCCAACCATCCAATCAACCTCATAAAATTCCAACGTTTTTGTTGTCTTACACATGTTTATAACCTAAATTTTATTGGAATCATTTGGTTCAGGCGTGTAGTAGGCTGCGAAAGGAAGATTCAGGTTCGACAACACCGAGTTTATGCTACAAGTGTGGTGAAGGTGGTCATTTTGCACGTGAATGCCAGAGTTCTGCGAAGGTGAGACGCGTTGAAGTTCCCAAACTGGGTCTTCTATATTGTTTAATTTCATTTTTTCTTCAGGAAAAATATTGTTTTCCCACCTCTTGTTTCTGACCTAAGTTTTGTTGTAATCAATTGGTGCAGCCATCTAATAGGTTGATAGTGGAAGATACGGGCTTGGCATCCCCGAGTTCATGCTACAAATGTGGTGAAGACGGGCATTTTGCACGTGAATGTCAGAGTTCTGCCAAGGTAAGAGGCGATCGAGTTTCTCAAATTGCTGAATCTTTATTTTTTTATTTTTTTTTCAGATTTTCTCTTGAGCATATTGTTTCCAACTGCTGTTTCTGACCAAAGTTTTCTTGTAATCCATTGGTGCAGGCTTCTAATAGGTTTCGAATGGAAGATACAGGTTTGACATCACCGAGCTCATGCTATAAGTGTGGTGAAGATGGGCATTTTGCACGTGAATGCCAGACTAATACCAAGGTAAGATGTTATCGAGCTTCTCAAAGCGGTGAATCTGGGTTGCTTGTTTTTGCAGATTTTCTTCAGGAGATTAGTTTATCTTTCATTCTCATCCAACTGCACTGATGACTGATAACTCTATTTATTTGTGCTTAAAATAGTCAAAGCGGCAGCATGGAGAAAGTAAAGAGAAAAATGTCAAAGAAGTTTCGTGGGGAAACATCTAATACCAGCATCGCCTAGTTCATGCCACAGGTGTGGTAAAGAAGGTCATTGGGCGCGGGATTGCTCAAGTACTGCCAGAGTAAGTGCCCAAAATTACGCCTGCTTCCAGAGAGGGTTCTGTTATATTGTAAATATTGATCACGTCAAGTAATTGTTTCCAGGTTGAGAAAGAAGCCACGAGTTTCCATCCCCGGCAAAGAAATCCCGGAAAGAAAACAGACACCACCTGGGATCAATTTCTGCGCCTCATGATCACGGCAAGGCTAGGAAAAAGAACAACTGGCAATTTGAAGAAGATGAACATACAACACCTCAAAATACAAGAAGAAGAGGTGGCTGGATTATGGATGATCCTGGACAATATTCTGATAGAAATTCAAGGCATAATTACTGGTTCCATGACAATTTTGGTCCAGATACCCGTTTTTCAAGTTCGGCATCGTCTCACAATGGATATTCTAATCATAGATATTCCGCATCCAGGTTTGGAAATGGAAACTACTATGGTAATGACAACAGGGGGTACAATAATCGTTGGTAAGTAAATGAGACTATTTTTTTAATTTTTTTGAAAAAAGCTGTTTAATGTCATGCAACAGCTTAAATTATCAGAATTCTTCCCATAGTCTTGTTGTCTTTATTTGTAACCTTTCTGTGTCTCACCTTATGTTTTTTGTTCTGAGATACTTCTATAAGTTAAACCAATTTTGGGATTTCCAGCAAGTAGTTGTTTGTTTCCTATTGAATTTGCCAAGAAAGTGGCTTCTCCCTTTTGGTGTTTGGTTTGTATCTACAATCTTAGTTTACACATTTATATTCTCCCAATTTTATACTATCTCGTTTCATGATACTTAAATTTTATTCTCCCAATTTTATACTATCTCGTTTCATGATTGCATGGTGTTTTTAATCAAGAGCATTGAAGATATTTTTTATGGAAATAATTTTTCTTAAACTTCTTCAAATTGATTAAAATATTATGTATGGATTAAGAGATATTTTCTTTGATAAAAATATCATCAATCATAATATCATTTGAATTTAAAATATTATATATTGTGAAACGGAAAGAGCAAGTAGAGATTAATATCACGAGCCAGTTGTGACTTTTCTTTTTGTTTGACCAAAATCTGATTAAAAAAATGTGTGCTTTATTCTTTTGTTGAACACATGAACAGATTGTTCATACCACTACTTTCTATCAATGCCAGGCGCCCTGCCCTCTACTTGGACGGCTCCATTATTTAATTTCTCATCTGTCAATCTCGGCCATTTATACTACTAAGGCAAACTTTCATTAAAAAAAAAAATTTTCTAGATGATTCTGTTGAATTATGTGAAATGCAGTTTAATTAATGAAATGAATGAATGTACATACATACATACATACGTCAACCAAACATTTCTCCACGTCTTAAAACATTTGAATTGAATTGAAGCATTGATAATTGGTAGGTGTGAAAGTGTTGAATTTGATATACTTCAACTAGTAAATATAAGATTCCTTCCGTTCTCCATCTGCAGTACATAAAAATGAGGCATGTATTTAAAGACGGAAGTGTAGTAATAATTTTAGACATAGCCTCATTAAATAGGCATGTTTGTTCTGCTCTGGGGCTATAATACCCACATTCTAATGATCAATGACTTAGAATTTAGAAAGTTGTATACATTGTTAGGAATTGCTTGTTGATTCGATTCTTTAATTACGTAGTACTACTATCAAGTATGAAAGCTTTGAAAGTAGTATGCTTATTTTCGGAATATAGAAAAATTAATTGCACCCCTAAAGGCAGCTTCAGGTCTCAATCGTCCTCATATCCACAAACAGTTTTTTTCCTTTTGGCTTTCATAAAATGTGTTTAGTACCATAAAATTGCCCAATTTAAAAACGTCAAAATCAACCATCTTAAAAGCTGTTAGTGTGCAAATTCAAGAAAACAAGTGAAATACTTTACCGAGCTTCTTCAATTACATTAACTGTTGATCAGTGACACACGAGAGAGAAACTGGTATAATGGTATTTCCAAATACTATCCATCCAGATTCATTTTAAGAATCGTGTAGTATTAATATAAATGATGAGTTAACCATAATATTGGTTTGAATGCATTAATTAGCTACATAATAGATTGGACTTACGCATTTTCAATGTTACTGGAGGAATGATTAGTTAACCATAACAATGACTTGTATACACTTTATTAGTTATATGATTTATTATATTATGCATTTTCTTATGTTAATGGAGTGAAATGGTGGGCATAACTGAAAAAATGAGGTAAAATATATCATTGATTTCATAAAACGAAAATGGATCAAAGTAAATTTTATTAGACTAGGCAATTACATGAACATGAGGAGTAGTATTTGCTCTAAAGATCATGAATGATCAATAAAAGACTTGTTTTCACAAACCTGGAACTATAAAACCCCTTTTAACAGGATGATAATTAAAAATCAAAACAAAAAAGTTAAAATGTTTTTCTAGTTGGGGAATAGGGAAAAAAATGATGGTACTGCATTAAATGAGGATGTGTGTCCAGATTCAGATTAAACAAAATTCAAAAGTGACAAATTTTTTCAAGATCCTAATAAATAAGGCAGTTGAGGAGTTGAAAAAAATAAAAAAAAAAGGTACAAACATCTTAACACTCTTTTTATTAATTACTACTACTATATCTCTTCCCTTTTAAACTCTGCCATTGTCTCTGATCACACTAAACACTCTCTCTCATTCTCTTTCTCATTGCTCCTTTCACTTTCTGGTTTTACCAAGTTCCATGGATTGGTCACACAAGCTTCTTTCCATAGCTTTTCTCATTGTAGCAGCTTCCATTGATGGAACTCAAGCAGATGCAATGGTCTCAGGTTCTGTCTTCTGTGATCAATGCAAAGATGGCCAGCTCTCTGTCTTCGATTACCCCGTTTCTGGTACTAACATTCTTGCTTATGTATACTATATGATCCCAAAATATAGGTCACGCGTTTTATGCAAAATGCACATAGAAACAATGATAAGTATTTTTAAAATTAGGTAAATACCACTGTATTTTTACAAGGTTTCTTGATTTTTAGAAAATAGAAGAATCTACATGTAATGCTTACAAGATACTTTAATTTTAATATAATGTAGGGATTAAAAGTTACACTGACTTACAACGGTCAAACTGAAATGTCAAGAGAAGAGAGCACAAACATGTTAGGAGGTTATATAATGAGGTTTGATGGGACACCAGATTTGAGCAACTGCCAGGCCCAAGTTTCCGGAAATGTGCAACAAGGTTCCTCAAGTTCTTGTAGTGTTGCCGTTGGTCCTCCTCAGAAACTAACACGTACTTTTAGTATGTTTGGTATGGAGATTTATGCAGTCAACTCTCTGCTAACTCAGCCACTTCAGCCAATGTCTTTCTGTCCAAGGTCTTCTCCTAGTAATCCTGTTACTAGTCCTAGCCCGCCTTATCACGAGCCTGTTACGCCTACTACACCGCCTTCCGATCACTCGCCTGTTCGGTCTCCTTCTCCTCCCAGTTTTTAGGCTTCCACCAATGCCGAAATTACCCCCCATTGTCGCCATTGCCTCCAATGCCTCCCATGCCATTTGTTGAGGCCTCAGCTTGTCCACATCAGTAAGTGTTTTTAGCCTATTTTACTATATTAACATTTTGACATGAGTTCATCTTTTAAGTTTTACCACTCACAATTCACTTTACTTGAATTTTGATCCAAAACTTACCCTTGCCAAAATCCTAATTACATAATAGAAACTAGAAAGTTGTTTTGTAGAAACAAAAAAGTCTCATTGAGGGTATTCTCGTCTTATCATCATTTTTACCGAAAACAATAGATTGTGCTTAGGGATATAGGAACCTCCATTTCCAAACGTGAGGGAGCAAATCTTAGAATATGTAAAACGTTAGGGGAAAACTATATTTTAACCTATTTTACAATATTAAGATTTTGACATGATCGAGTTTATCTTTTACCACACATTTCACTCACTTTTACTGTACTTGAATTTGATCCAAAACTTACCTTTGCCAATATTCTAATTGGAAAAAAAAAAAGAATCAATGAGGATATTCTTGTCTTTTATTACATTTTTTCCGAGAACAATAGAATTGTGCTTAGGGATAGGAAACCACCATTCCAAACGTGAGGGAGATAATGTTAGATTACTTAAACCTTAGGGGAAAATTACTTCCCTCTCATCTGAAAATACTTGCCATTTTTCGTTTTCCTATGTAAAATTTTCGGATGGAGGTAGGTATAATTTAGCATATGCAATTGGTTTTGTTGGCAGGAATTGGACAATGGAAGAGTACCAATGCTATTGGAGAGCAGTAAGTCCTGATACAAAAGTGTCCGTCATTTTCGGGCCATTAGCAGCGAGAAGATATGGAAATGACATGACACTTTGGCAAGGACTTCAAGGGAGAAGGAGATCCTTATAGGACTCTCCTAAGAGAAGCCACTACTTCCTTGTTAAATTCCTATAATACCCCTCCAATTCCCATTTAACTCCATTAGCGTCCTTACTCACATGAATTATGCTCTCATGGGATCCAATCGTAGTGTCATGCTTACTGCTCTTAGGTTCATGAGAGCTAATTCTGGTTCTTCTGGTCGTGTTCTTGCAGACTCACTGCTTGTGAGTGAAGTGATCGTCAATTATTCGACACGATTAATTAGTTTGGTTGCTTTGATTTAATGGCTGATATTGTTATACAGTTACGAGGGACTATGATTGACTTACTATCGGTGTACAATTATATTTTTCTATTTATAATATCATAGTAAGAGAAATATATATACAGTATGTTATATGCCTTAATTTTCATTGCATTTGAATTTGTTGTTTACTACAAACCGCAGATAGTAGCTGTGTTCAAGTTTCAATTGAACTATGTAGCCTTTTACGAATGGAAAAAATTTGCCTCTTGCGTGGAGCCAAATTTTCGCCTTTACCGAATTTACGACGTGCGTATCTCTAAATTATATGAAGATGATTTTAGGACGAGACATGTCGTAATTGACTCGTAGCCTCATTAATCCTACTTACAATTTCCAGATTTTGCATGACTCATTACGAATGTCAAAGGTTGTTAGTTGAGTCATGAGTGCACTTTCATTGTGATGAAGTTGGTGTTATGACTTATGAGACTGAACGAAAACATTTTGACTTTTGAGAATGATCATCTACGGCGGCAACATTCGTTCATAAGTAGGGATGCAATGGACCGGATAATTGTTTTGATCCAATCCGATCAGATTTTTATTTTTGAAAAATTATTATTCGATCCAATCCATTTAATACTCACGCAGACTATCTGATCCGCATAAAGAAACTTTTTCTCTCCAATCGGATCCTAAATTTTCTAGAATTTCCAAAAAATTTAACATAAAACAATTTAATTAATTAACTTACATTTATAAAATATTTTTATGTGTTTTAATATATTTACTAGAGTAGCATTTGGGCGTTGAACCCGAATATTTTGAGCATATTTAATTATATATATGAATGAATAAATACAAATAGGATAATGGAAAATATGTGTAAATTATTTATAATTAGAATATATTGGCTCAAAATTAAATTTACAATAAAACAACGCCCACTCCAACGGAAAAAAAAAACTCAAGAGTTTATCCCGTGGTCATGGAATCCTTAACTCATGAATATATCATCACATAAATCATGAAGTACTTAAATTAGTGCTCATTATTTCGAAATAAAGACATAATAAAAGTAATCATAGAAGGCATTATTTTATGAAACCAGGCAATATTTTTGAAGCACTATATTAAATATATTATCTAGTCTCTATGTTATATATTAGGATAAATTGTTTCGATGAATATGAAAACGGTTCTTGATCAAAATAATGATGTTAGTCACTATGAGAGATCGGACTTGTTAAGAGAGCTTTCCCATACCTAATTTTCTTTCGCTGCTCATAGGTCCATCGAAAGAGTTTGAACAACATTGTAAATCATAAGTCATCCCGTAATGTTAGTTTTGGAAAAAAATGATCAAGTGAATCTGTTGCCAAAAGCAAAAAGTATATATTAAACCAATTTGATTTATATATCCTTGTGCCCAATCCGATGAATATGATAATTTGGAAGAATCGAAACAACTGTTGGGCTAATGGAGCTTGTGCCCAACCTATTTCTGCTTCTTTATCTGCCAATCACATATATCAGCTCTCGGCCTCCTTAAAGTCAAGCAGAAGTTGTTTTCTGGCGCCATAAGCTACCAGATGGTCGACTCTCTCTCAGGCCAATTTAAAATCAACTGTGATGCCGCTTCTTTTTCGTAATATCAGACACGTGGGGCTTGGAGCAGTCATTCGAA
>JANIEQ010000201.1:0-17163 GCA_024708375.1 Oxalis stricta | reverse complement strand
TTTCTGATGAACACAGTAGTATATGTGCAGCATAACTTGGCAGCTTTGATGGATTGGAGATTTAAAGGAACGTTATGACGTATAGTTCATGGAGCTGAGAGTTAGCTAGATAAAGTTTAGGGACCTTAGTGCATTTTATCCATCCAAATAGGCAAAATGCGATAAAGAGAATTCGGTGATCGTCCCGGCCCATTCTTCTTCAAGTTGGCAATCGAATGAGTGAGTCAATTTTTGTTTCCGTCTAGTATAAACAAAAGAGTGGGGAACAATTAAAACCTATTTAATCTTAGTGCATTTATCTCATACAAAAACACTGATTTGATTTCCACTATGAATACATATAGTCCATACACACACAGAGATACAAACTAACACCCCCACGACCATGACGACCCCAAATATTATTTCCCATTACATTCTAGACTTCTAGTCCTCTTCACTTAATTGTAAGCTTAAACATGAAAATATATAAAGCACACACACAAGGATTTTACATAGCAATAAAAACTTTCCACAGTCATGCCATCACATAGGATTAATTCTGTTTCAAGAAGTAGTGACGGCTATCTGCATCATGATATATATAATATACTCCCTCCATCAGAAAATACTTGCCACTTTTCCTATGTAATTCGGAGGTAGTAATAAATTATAGTTCAAGTTTACTTGCATTTAGGGAAGGAGTACCACATGTGTTGGCAACTTTCATAGCATTAGGAGAATTAATAAACTTTTTCAAAGTAGGATTTTTGAGATAATTGCAAAGGCAAGGTTTCTGTTCCTTAATCTTACTGCAGCATTGTGAAGATGGTGGAGAAGACGACATTATCGCGCCTACACAAGAACTCAGCTGAACTGGGCTGCAATTCACTGCCATTGAAACTTGAGCTTCATAAGCCAGGAGAAGCACCATTAGACTGAAAACTGTAATGAAGGATCCCTTCATCTTCAGTTTTTTCTTTTCTTTTCGAAAACTCGAAAATATTTATTTGTTAGATAGATAGAGAGGGAGATGATTAAAGATGCTTTGGTGCATTTGGAAATTAGTTTCTTTCTCAATTTATAGAGCAGAAAATGTGGTGAAAAGGCATATAGTACTATTAATGTGTTTTTTTTTTTTTTAATTATTATCATTATCAGTATCTATTAATGTTGAGTGGAGGAAGACAGTTTAATATTATTAATTTTAATTATATATTTTTCTGACCTGCTAAAAGGGGGAGAAAAAGGACCCTTTACAGGAAAAACATTGCTGAATTTGTTTTGGACCCACTTCATGAAAAACATTGCTTTCAAATTAAGAAAAAACTTGTGAACTTTTTTATATCAATCTCTCTCGCCTTTGTTTGATTGGTGTTAGGAGAGCTCTAGGATTCTCAAGGAATTGATATTTGGATATGGGAAGTCAAGTACTTTTTTTTTTTTTTTGTTTGAAGATCAAAAGGAGATACCATCGCATTAAATATCGAAATTGGCTACATCAACCAACGAGATCGGTAATCGACCTTTCCCATTTGTCTTTAGATTAGCTAGAGAATGGGTGAGACGATTATCATTTCTTGGTGAAAACTACCAAATCCTGTAACAAGTTCCTTAATATTAAAGATAATGTTCTATTAAGAGCTTTGACTACCATTAGGGAGTATGATTCGATGACAACATTTGAAAGTCAAGTACTTTTAACTATGAAATATATACAACTTGAATTGGAATAAATTGATTGAATTAATTGTCCCTGACTCCTAAACAAAATTCCCTTTGTCTTTTTGCCATTCTCTGGGAATCTACCCTTGTAGTAACTTAGGAATTGGAATAAAATGAAGTTTCCATTACATCTAAACGATCTTCTTTTTCAAGAAAATCTGTATTTCCTCATTAGTAACGATTTGGTATTTGGATTTAATTATTATGTGAAGAACTTTATGTCAGAAATATAATCTGAGATCCGAGAAAAGAAAAAATAAAGTTAGTTTCTTGACGGCAAGCCTGCTTCTATATACAATGATTATAAGCATGATGCAGCGGATTCCTAGCAATCTTATAAAGGAGTACTACCTCCGTCTCATGATGTTTTTCATATATATGTATTTTGAGACGGGGGAGTAATTAATAGTACGAATCTTCTGCTTCGTGGTGATATATATATGAACTAGCAATCTTGGTGTTTGTGTGCATCGATCCAAATGACATGATTCTTCATCATTAAACTAGAAACTGCTCTTAATCACGAGTTCAATCACTCTTCATCATCACTCAAGCTTACTTTTCTTCTTTCTTTCTAATCTGTATCAAATTAGAGGGCTTAATTATGATTTAGTGGGTCCGGAGAACAATTATTATACACATTAAACCTTTTCTTTCACGCTTAACTTTGTTCATCATGAACTAATATTGTGCATGTTAGCCTTCGCTTATCTCTAACTTTGTTTATCATGAACTATGGATTTTAGCCATTTACATTCAAATTTTAGATAGATCAAATTTACTTCCGAAGTGTATTTAATTCTTAATTGAACCATCAACATAGATGCTTGATCATGAAATTATAGAAGCGGTCTAAAGATTCTTGATTTTGACTATTGAAATAATTTTTAAACTAGGTCGAGCGCACGCGGCTAGTTTGGCCAGTGAGTTGCAGGGTTATGAGCCAGTAGTACTGGTATTAGTCGATATTCTCTAGAAAATTTGTGTAATATCTGATTTGAAGGAATGTCTCCCAATGGTAAACATGTGATGGATACTCTTGATTAAAGGGGAAGACTTTTTCTTATTTAGACGTGCGACATGAAAACAGCATAAGAAAATAGATACTTGGAAATACTCATGAAGGAAGAAATAATTTGTTGTGTATTTGCATATATGAAGCAACCATATATGACATATTAGAGTAGAAGTGACATCATTCGTGAACAACAATCTCAAGTTCACATGGAAAGAGAGAGCCAACAAAACTACTATAGCATAATTCAGTAGCTATACCTGAGTATCAAATATGTACGTAAGATGCACACTTCATGATCGGCGTTCGAAAAAACCTGCAAACCTCCCAAGACACTGGGATGACTTCTTTCCAAAAACATGGTCTTGCAACTGTCTTTTAAAATGGTCTTCGATCTAAGGCACTCTATCGATAGCTGCAAATTGGTGATGTGCCCCATCTTCACTTGATAGTGCAAACTGTGCTCCTGAGATCAAATCAAAACGTACCCCAGGCATTTTTTCTTGCAAACAAAGCAACTTTAATTTTTTTGATCCACCCATTTTAGTGACGGTGATTTCTTATAAAATGAAACACGTATGCAGATTGAATTTTAAAGTCAGATTGGACAACATCAAAACTTTCGAATATAAAATTCCAGGTCAATAAAGTACCTGCAATCCAATATCACCCCACATCTTCCAGCCAATATAGAAACAAAAATAAATTAAACATCTCACATAAAGAAATAGCTCTACGTTTGAAAAATTAATAAATGCTATCTGGTTTATGTTAAGAGTCAAAGTAAACTAAGAATTATGTTGTTCTACCTCCAAAACATGTAAAAGTCCCTAATAGTGTGTCATTGAGGAGGTGCTGCAGACTGATTTTGTCTCTCACAACAACTTTGTCTTTCCACATGGACTAAGTAAAATTTATAGAAACCCATGATTGGGAGAGTATTTATAACTAAGAAAACACACTGCAATTTCAGAGAGTTTGTCAAAGTCAATAAAGGAGAGGTATACCAAACCACGGAAACTGAGAAGGTTCCAAAACTAAAAAGAGTTATAACCAGATGGATCGAATCACAGCGACAAGGAAAGAAAAATAACGAACAAAAACAAACATATTTTTCTTGCCTTATTCACTCTTCTACTTTTCCAGTGATCCTTCCCTGTCGTAGATCTCTCTAGATGTTTTTGGAAATTGAATATGCTCTGAAGCTAAATGAGGATGGAGAGAGATTAGAATGTCAGAGATTAGAATGTACACATTCTAGCATAATTATCTTGTAATCTTCATCTTCTTGCTGTCCATAGAACCTTCTTGATATTTTTTGTATATCGATTTTAAATTGTGGAAACGTGATCAATTTTTCCGCTGACTGAGGTTTAATCGGTGTCAAATACAGTAGATTTTAAGACTGAGCTCTATGTAAGGAGTAAATTCTTGTGGTAATATTATTTGACGAAAAGCTAATAATCATTCGGTAAATCAGCTTGCACTAGGCAAAATCTAACCTCCATGAGTTAATTAGAGTACTATAATTTCAAAAAAAATAAAAAAAAATTGGATTAATTAAGCATGCAGATTTATACATATAAAAGGATGTCCCTACAGAGAAAGAAAAAGATTCTCACTTTAACTTTAATCATTCTACAATGAGGAAAAAACACTGAAATTAACAATTCTTTCCTTTCCTTTCCTTTCCTTTCCTTTCCACCAGAATTTAAGCTAAACTAGAAAAGGTTTAAACAATAAGCAACACGACGAAAATTACATTCATCAGTTCAACAAATGGTTATGTATCTAAAATCATAGGAAGACAAGAGAGTCCCCTTTAGGACTCAACTCTTATTTGCCGATCCTTGAGAGTTCCAGAGTCGTGGAAACGCACCAAAATCGAAGAATTCTGCAGAAAAGAAGGATATGTAGCTATAGGCATAAATGAAGAAACGAAAACAAACTAGAATGTTGAAAAACTAAAACTAAGATTTAGAATTTTACCAAGCAATGTCATCCCAGTGAAGAAAACCACCATGCCCTCTGGCATTTGTAAATTTGTAAACAGCACCCGAGACTGATCAAGAGATTCATTGTCAGGTGGTAATTTTGTAAACGACCTATGTGTTAAAAAATATTTTTTTTAAAAATATCAGGGCTTTATAACAATTCTCGTACCTTCATAACCCTCACAAACAGGATCCTCTGACATAAGAAGAGGTGTCCAGATCGATGAACCTGTACAACATTTTTTAGCTACTTAAGTCTAAAATAATTGGATTCCGGTATAAAATAATTTAGAGGAATGTCGGCAAGAATATTGTATCAAGTAAGTAGGAAGTTCAAATCAGAATGTATTGTTATGATGATTCTTACTTGAAACAACCAAGGCCAGCAGCAAGATGGCCAGCAAAGCCCATGGCCAGTCTAGTCTCGACCATTCCACCAATCATTAGATTCAAACCCGATGATGTGGCCAAATCAATGATTTCAAGTGCACCAATCACTCCAACTTTAGCAAGCTTAATGTTAATGACATCTACCAGATTTCCTTTCACTATCTTCTCAACATCGGCTAAACTTCTGCAACTCTCATCGGCTGCAACAGATACTCCATACTTGTCTTTAGCGACACGTGTCACTTCACCAAGACCTTCCCAATCGTCTCTATGAACTGGTTGCTCAAAGAGAATAGGTGTCATCCCATCTCTGTGAGAGAAAAAAAATGGGTTTCAATAGTCAAAGAATCATCAGTTACCCAGAACATAGGGAAATTAGTCATCTTTTTTAAATAAACACTCGAAATTGGTCTCTTATGTAATGAGAGAACTTGTGAGCATTTTAAAAGAAAGCAACTAATTTCAGATTTATGAAATAACGAGAGAAAGCTTCTAAGCAAGAATCTTGTTCATATTTCTTATATGCAACATTTACCATGTAATTTTTCAATAACTTGAATGGCTTCTTGAGGTTTGTAACCCTCATTAGCATCTAGGATGAACGAGCAATTAGGGGTGAGCCATGCGTATTGCTTGAAGAACCTCAATGTCGGACTCTAAATTTTTACCGACCTTAAGCTTCAAAGTTTGGAAGCCTTGTTTGCAATACTTGGCTGCCAATTCAGAAGCTTCAGCTGGAGAAACAATAGGAATCTGTAAATGTGTTAAAATCTATCTATCAAAATAAAAGTTTTAGTGTAACTGTTAAATACACTTTTTAAGGACAGGGAGTTTACTGTTATATCAGTGGTTATGGTATTTGAAACTCCACCGAATAGTCTCCAAAGAGGCACTCCAATACTACGAGCAACCGCGTCAATCAATGCCATCTCAACTCTGCCCTAACCTTCAAATGTAAGAATATATAATAATTATCATATTACAAATTGTATATTATCATGCCAAGCCAAATAATATCCAATCATTTGCAAAAGTAGAAAATGAGAAGAATCACAATCGATTATGTTTCTGCAGACCAACAATGTTTTTCAACAAAATGTTGCTTTGTCTCGTTCTTAAATGTTTTAGATGATCAAAATAACTCATGAAACGCTAGTATAATTGGCCCAAAGCACAAGTCTGTTGATATGAAGAAAAATTGAAAGAACCAAAATTGATATAAACCATTGAAATACAGTATCCAGCATTCTCAATTTAAACATTAGACTAACACATTCGAAAACAGAGAGCTAATAAGTTTTTCTTCTTCGTCCCGAGTTTAGATATCTAATGGAAAAGAGTTCAACACACACAAGCGAGCTAGCACAAAGCAACTAGAATCTCAGTCCCCACCGTCTCATTCTGCACTTTCTCAGCAGCCAAACAGCCAATTTTCCCATCCAAAACACCATATATAACACAACAACCATTAACAAATTTTCGAAGACACGAATAAAACACAAAATCCTAACCAGCTAACAAACATATTCAGTTCAGTGATCTGTGTTTACTCTAGCTACCATGCAAAAGCTTATGATCAATCCCAATTAAGCATTAACCGACAAAAATGAAAGTTGGCACTTTTTATACTCACAGATGCATAGTCATGACCAGGAAGAATCCGACCAATCTCTCCCATAACCGAACCCAAATTCATCGTAGAGCTCATCTTCAAGAACTCACAAGCTTCCTTAGCCTTAACCATGGCAATATTTTGATCTTCAGCAGTGACAAAAGGCAAAATCGGAGCTTCACCCCACCCAACACATCCATTACTCAATTCAATCCGAATCGCAACATTCTCAACTTTATCAAGCTCTAGAAGTCGCAATAGTGAAAGGATCAACCAAAGGCACATTCAAATGTCTATTCTCCGCTCTCTGTACATTCACACTAAAAGTTTCCATCAAATTTCTAAACCCAAAACTCCCAGATTGTTCTTCCACGATCGTCGATGGTGAAGACGACGACAGTGACGACGAAGTGGACATCGCCTTCACAAAAGGTGAAAAATTGCAATTGGGTTTCGTCGATTTCGATTGTTTATGGCGATTAATGTTGAAATTGATGTGGAAAGGTACAGATTTGATGGAAAGGAGCATTTTTGTGAAGTGGGTATGTTGATTTTCACTCGATTGATTGGAGGTTTTTGATTTGAGATTGGTTTTGATTGGGTTGTGATTAGAATAGTCGCCATTGTTGGTCTTATTATCAAGAAAATTCATGATCTCACAGTCTCCTTATTTTAATGCAAAAATTTTCTTTATATGTCACGTTGGACATATTTGAATAACATAGGAATCTCCCTCTTTGTCTGCTTCTTTGTGTTGGGACTCGAGCGTCCTCCATTATAAACCTCTGTTTCTATCTTTGTTTCTTCTCGACAAAAGATTGTTTTTTTATTTAAAAATGTCAACTTTCCTTCCGGGAATCGACCGATTGAGTCAGAATAGGGACGGGAATCGGTCGGCTATTCGATTATTTTCGAGTATCCGAATTCGGGTTGTCTTATTGAGTATTTGAGTATCCGATATCCGAGCGGATATCAAATTATAAAACTCGTAACACATTCAAATTGGGTATTGGATACCAATGTATATTTGCAAACTTGATTATAAATTTAATTCGAGTAAAAGTAATGTATTTTAAAAAAGATACCCACACAATTCGTTTGAGATTTGAGTAAATAAAATGAACGTGTATCCGATAAAATATTTATGAATTATATTATCGAATATCCTATTATATAAAAATCGGATATCTAATTAAATATCCGTCAGATCTTTTCATAATGCCCGCATACTATTCGACTCGACTACCGACTTCAATATCTAAATCTGTCTGCTGGTAGGAACAGTCTGGTATCCATGGCGATTAATGGAATCGGATACCTCATTACGATTCCTTAATGAATCGAATCCAATTGAAAATCTTTCAAACATATTAAAACAGTTTTAACTTTCAAAATTCCCAAATGTTATAATATTCACATGCAAAGCACAAACTTTTTTCTTTTTACGTCTTTTTATATATATAATCTTATGGTTCTCGGATTTTCCAAAGGCTAGTTTTACCTTTCATCAGCTTATAAGGTCAGGTTCTGATAAGAACAAAATGTTTTTTATGTTTACCATTAAATTCTTAAAAAATAGGAATGAAATCTAAAAGGTTTGAGCATCCATGCTATCATGGTCACCATTTTGAGTTTCGATTTCGATCACATCGGCGATACCTAGACGATGAGAAAAATGTTAAGATTTATAAAATTTTGAAACTATTTGCTCCATTGCATAATTTCAAAATAAAGTCTCAATTTTTATTATAATATTACATGAAAAATAATGATTGATATTTATAAATGTGGTCTTATTCTTTTATCGGTTGAAAGTGCAAAAAGTAAAAATTGAAACTGGAGAAATAAGTCCTTCCTTGAAAGGACCGGAAAAGAAATTTTTATAATGATGATTATCGCATAAAACACCATATAAATATTAAAAGATAAAAAGCGATCTCAATTTAATTGTTGACACTAGAAAAAAGTGCTTCTAGTGGTTTTTTTATTTACTACTATGCAACTTCAACTTCTAGTGATTTTGTTTTGTTTGTACCTATTCTAAAGTTATCCAACTTTTCGTTCTGATTTTGTCGTTGATCCATTAAAATCGTGATCCAAGTATGCATCAAGAATATTTCCTCCTGAAAATGAGAGGTAGAACGTATGCAAACAACTATCTTATTTAGATCGAAAAGTAAATGTGTAACATAAGGATTTTGGGAAAAGTCAATCAAATTTTAATCCTATCATAATTTTTTATGATTATCGGTTCCACTATTATGATACAATTTCGAAAAGTTGTTGAAAGGTGTTGATGTAAATCGTCATGCTTACTAACTCGTACTTGAAGATGTGTTGACACAAGTCGCGAGCGGTTCTATGAGTTGGCTATTTTCGTCAAACCTCATTTACTTCAGAAGATATGATTCGATCCTACAGTACAAATCAGATTGGGAAACTAGTAATGGATGAATCTGGTTGATTTGATTCGGATATGATTGTGATTTTATTTGATTTGAATTAATACTTAGTTTCCTAGTTGATAAAGGAAATTGTTGAACTAAGGAAAGTCAACCGGCAAGAGGACTCTACAATTACTGAATTAAAGAGGAAGATTCGATCTGATTCTTCACGATTTCCGAGCAGTATAAAGGAGAAGACTCACTACACTAGAACTCATCCTTTACACGCTTCTTAATCGAGTTAAGAAGATCACTTAGCAGGTAGAGAGAGCTGTGAGCACAGTGGAGTGTTAGGTCCTCGTATATCTGCAAGAGGGTTACGAGCAAGCCCTTGTCCGGATTGACAAGGCAACGAGACGCGTGTATCGAAGAGGGTCGCGTGAAGTCCTCACCCGTTTGGTGTAGAGCGTTATCGTAAGTCCTAATTAGTTGTGATTAGTCAGGTCGGGTAAGCAAAGAGTACACTTAGAAAAATAGGAGATAGGTTATAGATGAGCGAGTTGTAATCCAAAAGTATTGTCCTATTGTTTCAAGTATAGTGGAATGCTCGTTTACCTGCGGGGTTGGCACCGCAGTAGGGAAACCGAAGCTGCGTTAACAATTTCCTTGTGTTATTTACTTTACTCTTGTTTTGTTAACCTGTGCTAACGTACACTTGTTAGCACACTCGCAATAATCTGTCGAAACGAGTCGGAATACTCCCTTCAAAAGGTTTTAAAAGTCGATTGGAGTTGGAGAGATATCGTTACGGACTTCATCCGAGCCCTTTAAACTCACACGACAGACCTTTCAATTTTTTTTAATGTAGACTTAATTTATCTTAATTTTCTATTTTTGTGAGACTATTTCAATACTTTTATATCAATATTGAAACTACTTTAATAAAATAAAAATACTTGAGGTTTCTCACAACTATTCTAAGTTTCTATCCGCGAAACGTAGCTTCTCTATATCGAATCAAACAAAATACATTTGCATGTACAAGAAGACATTGTGTTGAGATTCCCCCTTTCTAAGATTCCTTGTATGGTTCCAATTTTATCGTTAAAATATAAATCTGAATTTAACAATAGATAATTCCAATCAATTAATCATTAGTTTACATTTAATGGAAGTCTCTATTGTGAAGATATACTGATTAAACCAATGGTAGTAGACATGAAAAACAACCAAGAAAGCTAACCCCAAGCAAAGTTATATCCCTTTCTTCTTTATGCCCCAACTTAACTTTGATTCTAAACCTAGAACCTCTTCTCATCATCTACACATATAAATGCCAATTCGCTAATCATTGGAACATAACTCAATTTTCTTGAAGAAAAAGAGTATAAACTTTTAGGATTATACACATCAACCATGCCAATCTATTCAGATTCCGACAACGAAATTCATACTCCAAAATGAGGCTGTTCAGGCGCGACAGGCCGGTAGAAACCATTCTCGGAAAAGGGAAAGGTATTCTTACACTCTTAACCTATGTACATTGTGTAGAAATTATGATTATTGATCCCGCGAAATAACGATATTAGGATTTTTCAAATTTTGCAGTTGCAGATTTGTTGTTATGGAAGAAACCTAAATTATCTGCTGCAATATTGACCAGTGTAACAATTTTATGGTTTCTATTTGAGGTTGTCGAGTATAATTTTGTGACCTTGTTCTGTCATCTAGCCATTACCACTAATGCTCATGATGTTCTTATGGTCTACTGGAGCTGAATTTTTCAATTGGTACGTTAGAATTTTAATTTGGTAATATTAGTCAGCGAACCGTCCGTTGGACGGAAAATTCGTATCTTTAAAAATAAATAATTTAAATATATATTACAAAAAATTATATAATAATTATTTGCATTAAACATTATTAAATCTATGTCAAATATTATATCAAAAAGAAATTATTTTAACTTTAAATCAATTAGAATTATTTTGATTTTATTTCAAAATCTACAATCCTATTAGAATTAAAAATTTATTTTGTTTGAAAAATAAGATATGTCCGTTTTAATTAATAATAGGAAAAAAATATAGTGAATTTTATTAGGAATAATTTTTTTAGCAATATGCCCATTTGAATAGGAAAAAAGAAGATGTGCTCGTTTTAATTAGGAATAGAAAAATATAATGGATTTTAATTAGGAAAAATTGTTAAATAAGAAAATTAGAAAAAATATATAGTGTATTATAATTTTATTAGGAATATGTTTTTATTGTGTTTTGATTTCCTAATTAGAATAGGAAAAATCATAGACTTAAAATTGTAATTTGAAACTTAATTATAATCAAAGTTTTAAAATAGGAATATAGTTTAATAAAAATATTAGAAAAAATAATATATAATATTATTTAATTAGGAATAATTTTTTTAACAATATGCCCGTTTGAATAGGAAAAAAGAAGATGTGTCTATTTTAATTAGAAATAGAAAAAAGAAATATAATGATTTTTTATTAAGAAAAATTGTTTAATAAAAAAATAAAAAATATATAGTATATTATAATTTTATTAGGATTTTTTTAAAATAATGGATAGGAAATTGATTAGGAATAAAACTATTAATAGAAAAAATAATTGGTAGAATTTTATTAGGAATCATTATGTTTTTATTATATTTTGATTTTTAATTAGAAAAAGGAAAAAAAATTATTATTGACTTAAAATTGAAACTTGAAACCTAAATTAAACTCAAAGTTCTTATATGTATGTGTCAAATTAGTATTCGTTAACCAAAGCACACGGTCTAGTATGTATGTGTTATTAATATATTAAATTATTGTTAGATTAAATAGCGACATGTGTCGAATATTGATTTGACAATAAAATTTGCCAATTAAATTGCAATTGTTGGGATCAAATTGAAAAAATCTCTCTATCTGTCTATAAGATTTAGGACAGCAGAGATTAATAATTAAAACGTTGAATTAGAAATTAACTTTTATAAATTCCAGGAAACGTCCTAGGACTCCTGACATGATCCTACACGATCCTGCTTTCAAGGAATTCGCATCGAATATTAATGCATTGTTCAATAGATTCTTGAAAAAATTCCTGAACATTGCACTGTGGAAGAGACCCTGCAAAATTCTTTGTATGGTACAGTATAATCGAAAAAATGACCATTCCTAATATATATAGCATACAGCTACTTATTTCATTTAGGAAAATGTTGCGTTTACTAATAATATTCTTCTTGCCTTTTGTTTCTACAATTTTCAGTCTATTAGTTGTTCTCTATATAATCTCGGTCATCGGAACATATTTCGACTTTGTGAATTTCCTATTTTTGGGTAAGATTTTCGTCAACGGTATACTTATATATATAAATTAACCCTCTAAATTCCGTATGTAGAGATTACTATGTCGACCTCCAACTTGTGAATAACTCTAGAATCCTAAGAGATCAATTGATGCAGTTAAGCCTTATGAAAAACTATCGATAAAACTAAATTTTGATGTGAATTTAGGATTTCTATGCTTGGGAACACTGCCGATTTTGTACGAGAAATATCAAGAAGATGTCGATAAATTGGCATGGAAAATGAGAAAAGAGGCGAGAAGAACATTCAAAAGCTCGATTCCAAGGTTTTTAACAAGATTCCTAGAGGACCTGTGAAGGACAAGAAAGCCAGATAAACTACTCATAACGAATTTCAAGCTAGAAGATCCTCTTCTTACCAATGTAAATATATATGAAAAAAGATTGTACATATTATAAATTGTATACAAATAAAGCAAAAGTGAATAATATTATACATTGTTTATATTTTATGTATATTTGTGTGATTATTGACGTCGAAATTTCTAACGCGAAACGTCAAACAACATCTTTTCGGAATTACTTTAGAGAGAAGTAATTCAACGCAAAATCCTAATGAGGAAAAAACTTTCGTAAATTTTCCTAGATCAAAACTCACGCAATTTTGCCAACCAGGCATTGGCCAGCCTAATGGTTTGGCATTTCCTCCTTCGGAGCGAACATGAAGATCTCATTTCATGATAGCTTACTCGATCGTAAAAAATCAAAGACAATACAGAAAGAGACGCTTTTAATATTGGAACATGCATATACTAGTTAGTAATTAGGATGGTTACCCAAATGGAAATCCAACAGAAGAAGCCATTAAAAAGCTTGAAAGTGAAATGACACAACAGATGAACCAAATCAAATACTCAGGGCGGTGGGACTCCACGAAAATCCCCCAAACTTTTCTTTTAGGAAGGTTTTCTAATCATTCCGTAAAGCACAAAGTAATCAACTTTTGTTAATAGCTAGATAGATAATTTATTCAATTCTCAATAAATGCAACAATAAGAAAATTGCTCTTACATATGTGAAGCATATTAATTAGGATTTTGAAAAGAAAAAGAACACTTATTGTAGTATCAAAACAAATTAATATCAACACACTAACAACAAAAATTGATGTTTTTCGTACGGAAACTTAATGTAGCATATAAAAAAAAAACTTATTGTAGTATAAAAATAATTTAATATCAATAAAAAGAAATGGGTATGTGTTTTGGTATTGGTACGGAGACGGATACGAGACATTACAAATCTAAGGTATTCTTTATGTTTTTGTCCAAAAAATTGTAGTAATTAATTAATAATGTTAATGTGTGGTCTATTTTTTCTGGCTAGCGGAATTAGTACTCTACTTAGACCAATAATTGACATTACAAATCTCTCATTTAGTTTTCAATAAGTTTGGACTAGTTCAAAAAAATTTGGACCATTCATAACTTCCTGTTAATGTTAACAAGTTAGAGGAAAGTTTAGAAGGGGATATGCATTTATCGCGAGGCATATTGATAATTGTTAGATTTGTTGATCCATGTCTATAGACTAAATTGGCCGTATGTTAATGTATTGTGGCCGATCTCATCCTATAACCAACATTTTTTATGGCCTATCCTATTTATTTAAGGAATCAATTACGAAAATTATGAGCTTTATAATCGGATTTGTACCGAATCAATCTATCGAGGGCAATGGGAAAATTTCGGCGTGCTAATTAAGCTCTTCTTTTTTTGGAGATATGGGGAGGATGACATAACGCATACTTCCCGTAACAATTGCAAAAATATCGAATCCGTAATCTTCGAATTATTAAAAATAAATAATTTTATCCAGATCTGCGCCAAGATTCAATCCTCTCGATCGATCGATCAATCGAGGGATAAAGATTAATTTTCAAAGCCAAAGTACTTTTCTGCTTGAAAGGGAAAATCTAAAATTATTGTCCTTTCTTAACCAATTGGGTTAATACATAAAAGAACATACATGTCTTTTTTTTTTTTTTTTTTTTTATCAAACAAAATTGATTAAACATAAAGGTGTATGTAAATGTAACCAATAGAATGACAGCACAAAGATGACAACGTTTAATGCTATCCCCACACCATCCAAAATTAATGAATGTGACTTTTTGCCCACTATCTTTTCTTTCCTCCCTCTAGTCAAATTTCCTAGTGGTGTTTTTTGCCTGCCAATTCTAGTGTAGACATGAAGAATCACATAAAGTTGCAAAACTCTCTATATAAGAGATTGTTAGATTACATAGAGAGAGAGCTATTTACATTTTTAAAGTATAGAAAATGAGTTTTCCTTTTATATTTTTACAAATCTTATGCGTGAATAGATTAATATTTCTAAATTTTTAGTCGTATGTCATCAATTTTTAAAGTTCTAACTTATTTATCGTTACATCTAAGATCTCCATCGGTTTCGTATAATTAATAATACGCTTTTCTTTTGTGTACTACTATATATAAAGTTGGCACAACATCGCCCCAAGGAAAAGAGTGGCCACACTTGGAAAGAGATGGCGAGGTGGTTGAGACATGGTATTGGCGCCGACTACGACGGAGGAGGAAACGAAGCTTTGATTATGTTGTTCTGGAATGACTCTATTCATAATAACTTCAATCATATGTCTATCATTAATCATATTCTCGTGTACAGATGGTGTCCAAAGACAAAGACTCTACAGCCGATTCGAGTAGCGTCGTCTATGGCAGTGGCGGTGCCTGTGTGACTGGCTGTGGTGGTACAGCTTGTGGTGCATGATAACAGCTGAAAACTGAGTGCTCTATCTTTTTCACTTCTTCTTGGTCAAGAGGGTCTCATCATCATTCATCCAAGAAAAGTTTTTTAGACTTGGTGTGATTTGTAATGCAAAATTTGTACTACTAACTAACTCCAGTACTCCCTACGATATTTTGAATTTTTATAGGTTCATCTATACGAACATATATTTAATCGATGATCACCTAAAATATAAAATATCATCTATTTTGATCGGAGGAAATAACTTCCACTTTTTTATCAATTATTCTCCTTTTCTTCTCCTTCATTTTCAATCATTTTTTTTTTTCAAATTGAGAGAAATTGATATTTGTGAATAAGTTTTAGATGAATTTATCGATATTATTATAATGCGATAAAAGGTGAAAAATATACCAACCCCAACAAAGTCAAGATGGCCGAGTTGGTCTAAGGCGCCAGTTTCAGGTACTGGTCCGAAAGGGCATGGGTTCGAATCCCATTCTTGACAATTCTTTTTCTAGCTTATTTTTTGTCCATCGATCCGCATTGAGATCCAACGGCTCATAATTCTCCACGTCATCGATCCGTGCGATATCAAACATCCAATCAAAAGCTTCCGCTCTCTTATGATATAAATACCAAACTACAAACCAAGTTCGTAAGTAAAGAATATTCACTCAACCAATCTAATGGCGCCAAAAGCAGAAAGAGTCCCGCCGAGAAGAAATTAGCTTCAACGGTAGCCGGAAAGTTCGTACGCAGAAAAAACCAGCGCGAAGCCGGGATAGTATTGCCAAAGAAGCCGGCGGAGACAAGAAGAAGAAGCGATCGAAGAAGAACATCGAGACGTACAAGATCTATATCTTCAAGGTCTTAAAACAAGTCCATCCCGATATCGGAATCTCTTCGAAAGCTATGGAATCATGAATAGCTTTATCAATGATATCTCGAGAAGCTCGCCGGAGAGTCCGCTCGACTTGCGAGGTAGCAACAAGAAGCCGACGATCGCTTCTGGGGAGATTCAGACTGCCGTTAGACTTGTTCTTCCCGGTGAATTAGCTAAGCATGCCGCCTCTGAGGGTACTAAGGCTGTCACCAAATTCACTCAGCTCTTAAAATTGTTAGGTTTCTGTAGGTTTCGCTGATTTGGGGATAAATCATAGGTTTCTTAATTTGAATGCTAGGGTTTTAATCTTTGAAATTAAATTGAATGTGATTTTTATTCGGATTGGTCTTTGACTGAATTTGGGAATTTTCAAATCGTTTCTTTTCTTCCAGAAATTCAAAGAAAAGAAAACTTACACGAAATTTGATAGAGTAATTTATTTCACACAAAGAAAAATAACCTAATAATTGGTAAATTAGGTTACAACTTGGCACATGATATTGTTCTTGCAAATTAAACACACAAAATGGAATTGCAACTAGTACCAGGCTACGGAGACAAAGTCGGCACACTTGATTTATTTCTTTTATTAAGAAACTAGCTAGCTAGATAAGTAATTCAAAATTAGAAAACATTGATCGATCATGCTTTTTCCCATGTCTTTCATGACGCCAAGAAGTCTAAGAGCTTGTTCTGGAGTAGACACTCTCTCTCTTTCTATCTGGACTACCGTGCCATTTGGCGATAAACCTTGTGCTAGCTTACACAGACTTCCCCAACTGTTTTCAAGCGCAATATAGTAAGCAGTAGGAATAAAAGAACTAATGTGTTGCCTGATATTCGCTCGATCTGAAGGAAATGCGCAGCCTCCGATACAAATTGGATGACGACTATCAATCCAGCAGCCATCTTACTTTGATTGGCTTGTAATTCTTCACTGGTAGCGGATAATGAATCGATGGATGCGCTAAATACTCCTCTGTCTCTAAGTCTCCCACTCCACATATTCAATTCTCTCGAGTTTTTCCTCCCGATGATTTTTTCTTTCTCAAGTCCACCGTAAGAGCCGT
>JANIEQ010000200.1:0-17545 GCA_024708375.1 Oxalis stricta | reverse complement strand
AGGTTCTTCCACTGCTGGTGGTAATATCGTATAACTTAGTATCAGACTATGTTCTTTTCTCCCTGAGAGTTTATGATTTTAGGAAATTTTCTTTTCTTGTAGGTATGTGGTGCAACAACATCAGTCAAGAGAACAGAATCACCTCCTTACATTTCTAAGGTTTTAGTGCTTCTCAAAATTTCTACATTTTGCATTAGTTTCCGAATGTTTACTGCGTTTTCATATTTATTTCTGCCAAGTGCTACTGGTTTTTATTTAATTTCACTTTTACTTTTAGTATCTAGCTTACATCATCAAGTCTTCTACATTTATAGTCATGTAACTGTTTATTCTAGAATAGCTTAATCTCTGTTTAAGTCTTTGGATGATACATAATTAAAAAAGATATAATGAGGATATTTTTTTTAAAATAAAATATTTTTCAAACTATGCATGTTGTTTTGTTCAATTTGAAAACTTGAACTTTTTTCTTACAAAATATATTTAATACATCTATTTATTTATATATGTATTTTTTAAAATATATATTCTTTGTCCAAATAATCTTAAGATGGATTGTTTTAAACATATGAAGGAAAGATTTTTCGCCAAATTAATATACCTAATAATCCTAAGTTTGGGTTATCATAAGTACTATAAGTTGCTTCAAAAAGTAATGATAAGTTTATAACCCATAGTCCATAGAGAAGTGTTCATAAGAAAGAATTATGGACGTTTGAACAAAAGAAACCAAAAAGGATCAAAATTCACGGGTTATGTTACGAAAGGATTCTTTGTCTGTATAAAAACTGAAGACAGTTTCCAAATGCTGAGGTCAGCATATCGTATATTGTTACAGAGGCATGGGTCAAAAGAGGCATAATGTGAAACAACGAAGAGAATGTTAAGAAGGTTAAGGGAAGATATATATCTCTCTTGCATATTTATTATTGCACATTACTATAATAAAACGATGCCGTTTAGTATAGAATAAAAAAAGAAAAGGGGCGCATCGTGTAAACCCGGAGCACAGAGGATTCCTTCCCTTTTATAAAAGCTAAACCATTTTTCTTAATCCTAACACACGAAAAAAAAAATCCAAACTTGAAATTACAGAGACGACTCAAAAACCTCCATTGTTGTGAAAAATTCTCAGTTCTCTGTAATTGTGTTTTTTTTTTTTTGCATGTAGATGCTCCTAGAGCAATTCTATCTTATTCATTTCGATTCGAGCTCTGACAGAGTGTATGCTCGGTTCTTAAGTGCAGCTCGTCATCTGTCGCCGTTTTAGCCCAACCGCTAACGAACCGCCAACCGACGATTTCCTTATGCAAATCCTTGGTTTACCTAACTTCGGCTCCGCCGATGCCGCAGCCTTGTCTGGCGGTGACGGAACCGGAGCTCCGATGATGCTTCAGCTTAGTTCGGGAGATGGCTCCGGTATGCACCTCGGCGGCGGTGGCGGTGCGTTTCACGGCCATCAGATGTTCTCGTTAGGTTTGAGCTGGAGCAAAGGCAAAGGGGGAGGAGGAGGAGGAGGAGCGGGAGGTTTTGAAGCATGAGGATGCGTCTGGTAGTGGGAAAAACGGTTTCGCGATGACTCTCCTGGATAATAGAGCTTCTGCTGTTAAAAATGTAAGATCAGATTTTTTTTTATTTTTTTTCTCTTAATTGAGGTATTTGATATTGGTTTGAAATTGGGTGGTATGAATTGGTTTTTTTAGTTCTAATTAACCAAATGATTTAAAAGGGCTATATTTCTGCTAAAAGTCTTTTTTTTTGGTAAAGTTTACTCTCTAATTTTGTGGTCATTTATTTATTAGTTGACGATCAAGAAAATAATTACTAAAAAATGAAGTGCGTTTTTCTTTTGTTCGAATCGTGTTTTTTTAACAAATTATTCCTTTTATTTTATTATTGGCAAGCAAGCAAATGTCTTCTTCTTCAAATATCGCCATTGCTAAGTAATGAATTGGTCTCTGCATATTTGTCTTTATTTACCAGTGTTTGTCAAGGAAGAATACATTGTTGTAGCTGTTCTGATTGCAGAATCATCCTGTCGAGATTCAAATTCTCGGCTGGCATGGGAAGAATACATTTGTATAGGAAATGTGATTCTCCTCGTTGAAGATTTGTTTTTGGGGTGGTCAAATGTGGGCAGATCCTCATCTTGTGCTACTACAGAGTTCCAACTTCAACGTCAAAGCTATTTTGAATCCATTCCTATTTTCAATGAAGGGATGCAAAATTGAATGTGGAAATTACTAATTTATATCTTAATTTCTGAATTTCATTGACATATATATGAAGAGTTAGTATATTTTGTTTAAAAGATCGGCATTATATCTCAACTAGATGATCTTGATATGGTCCATATGGACTCGAAACTTGAGCTTCTAATGCTTTTGCATTTCATCTGGAGGAGTTTGTGTAAAGTGATTTGAAATTTGATCATTTTTGTGTTTGAATTTACAGGTTTTCCATGCCAACCAATGCCCACAAATGTTGCTGCACCACATCCACCAACAATGCGCCCTAGGGTGCGAGCTAGAAGAGGGCAGGCCACTGATCCACACAGCATTGCTGAGAGGGTAAGATCATTGTAAGCTTTGTGTCTAAATAAAGATGTTAATTCAATACCTTAGTGAAATGATTGAATGGATTGTCAACCTTGGCCGACACATTGACATAATTAAGAGTTGGATTGTAGAACACTGGATCGCATTTGTTACTTTAAAGTCATTGTTCATTCAGTTTTGAATTTTCTCGTGTAAGATGGAGATTTTTTCACGAGAAACACTGGATATCTTATAATAGGGGTTTTGGAATGTTTGGATTGTTTCCACTTTATGATTTTAGTAAAGTTGATCTGATAGTGGGTGATCATAAAGTTTGCACATTCACTTCCTTTAATGATTCTATTTTGTGTAAGCCATTCTAAATTTCAACCATTACGGCATTACCCCTCTTATTCTTCCATCCAGTGTCCGGAAATTCTAGTTTGTGGCGTAGAACTGTGCGATTACTTCCCAAATCCATATCTTTAGTTGCTTTTTTCCATATTTTTAGCCAAACATTTCTTGCAGCATCTTTAGCTGCGTAATTTGGTATTTGCCGATTTGCTAAGAGAAAGAATAGCTGAAAGAATCAGAGCTTTGCAGGAACTAGTGCCTAGTGTTAACAAGGTCAGTTTCTTTTGTCCTTTGTTTGAGATGACAGGCCTTTTTTTCCTTGGTGAAACTTATAAGGCTCCTGCATCTAATTCCTCTCACGTATAATTGATATAGTCGGATAGGAGCTGCTATGCTGGATGATGTTGTGGATTATGTGAAGTTCTTTGAGGCTCCAAGTAAAGGTACATATCTCCCGATTTTCTTACTACTAGAACAAATTGTCTTGTTATCTAGATATTATGTAGCAGACTTATTAAACAAAGTTTCATGATCAAGAGAA
The DNA here is from genome assembly GCA_024708375.1 of Oxalis stricta. NCBI lineage: Eukaryota > Viridiplantae > Streptophyta > Magnoliopsida > Oxalidales > Oxalidaceae > Oxalis > Oxalis stricta. The sequence goes on along the minus strand of JANIEQ010000200.1, from coordinate 14,113 downwards.
TTTAACTTTCTGTTTGGTGTACACCTTTCTCATGCGGCTCTACTTGAGTCGTAGATGAGATGCACCTTTAGAAACATAACCTCATTCTTTTTATAATAGCTAATTATAAGAGCTAGACTTGCATAATAAAAAGTTGAGCTATCTTTTTTTTTTTTTTTTGGTTAATTCGCATGTCACCGGGATAGAGCGACTCGACACCTTGACCTCACTATTTGAGGAAGGGACCACCTACCACCGGGCTGCTCCCCATGGGACTAAAAGTTGAGCTATCTGCCATAACTAATAATCACCCGAGTTATCAAACTTTTTGTCAAATCATTAATTATATAATCTATTTGTCAGTGGCTTCCAAATCCTTAATTCTATGATAGCCCCCTATGTTTGTCACCTATTATAATTACATCATTAAAAATTGACAGGTTCTGAGCATGAGTAGATTGGAGCAGCTGGTGCAGTGGCACCACTCTGTAACGGATATTCCACTATCATCGGTTGAGGTAATAAACAAAAGCAAACGGGCTGATTAATAATTACCATATTATCCCTATCTTGCTTATTTTGTTTCTTGTGCATTAAGGATGAGTCGAGGTGAAGGTAGTAAAACCAAACCAGCCTGGAAAAGTGGTCAAACAGATGCAGTGATACAGAACGTCAAGTAGCTAAACTAATGGAAGAGAATGTGGGAGCTGCAATGCAATTCCTTCAATCAAAAGCACTATGCATTATGCCCCTGCTCTCATTGGCGGCTGCCATTTCCACTCACAGCCTCCTGATTCTGCTTCTCTCGTCAAGCCCGAGTCGAGCAACCCTCCTTCATAGAAGAAAAACGGGTATGCACCTTGGTCCCACCAAAATAGGTCGCTAAGTTAGTCTAAGCTGCCCCCACAATTTATCTTCTTCTATCTCTTACCATGTTAGTTGTTTCACTGGATTCAAAATCGCATTCGAAGTCAGATGCCATTGTTCTCGCTTTATTCGACCATTCGGGCTCTTGTCATACTGGCTAAAAGAAAATGTAGGCATTGCTTTTTTTCAAGTCTTTTGCTAGGAAGAGAATTGTCAAAGCAAGGGATAGTGGGAAATGATGGAATTGGCTTTTTAAGTTTTAGTGGGGGCTGCTAGTTTTTGTCTTAGTGGGTTGTGGGACCTGGTAAAAGAATTAGGTGCATAAAAGTGTTTTGTAATATTATTATTATTATTATTTTTTCCTTAAATCTTTATTATTATTATTATTATTATTTATAGGTAATGGAATGCTGAAGATTAGAATTGGATAATGTTATTTGAAAAAATGTTTCAAAGTCCAATTGGGCATAATGATAATGCTAACTCTGTTTAGTTAATGCATTTGTGTTTGTGCTTTTTTTTATATAGGTTTTGACTTGCTTTTTTCTCAATTCTCCTGATTCATCATTGAAGGATTAGTAAAGTCAAGTGGGGAAGAGAGGGATTGTTGGTTGGTTTGGTATATTAGCGTGTTCGTTTAGTGTTTTAGGCATGTTTTATCATGCTCTCTAAACACACTCTGGCACTCAAAGGGTGTCTTTTTGCCATTGTTAATAAATAAATTGAGGGTGTATGTGGCAAAGACTGGAATATATTCCAGGACGTAAAACCGAACTCTCATTCCTGAAATAATCTATCAACAACTTGTAATTCTTGTTAAGCCTAATCCTGAAACATTAGAAAAGGAAAGAATCCTAGACAATGAAAGGACAAGTACACTTATATATATGGCTCTCTTTCTGTTCTTTCTCTGATTCGAATAGGATTTCTAGAGTTCTTTGAAGCAGTCTCAATTATAGTAGTAAACAAAAATGGTTTGTGAGGTCCGCTAGATACGACTAACATTCTCGAATAGGATCATTTGGATGGATTTCAGCAACCCACTAAAAGATGATGTACGTTTAATGCGAAAACAATCTATCCATCCAAAATTGGTCCTTTCCAATCGTACTCACGTCCATTCAAAATTCATTCTCCCATAAGTCGAATTTACATTCTCACGTAAGATGTAAATGTCTAACCATTAAGTAAATGTCTAGCCATTAGGCTGGTTCACTTTAAAATTCTAATATCCTTGCCAGTTATTATTTCGAACCTATCACTTCGACGACATTTTCTTTCTATTGTCTTGTCATTTAAATTTAAATCTCATCCTTTGAAAGCATGTTTATGCTAATCTGGTAAGGTTGATCGATGGCTTGAACGAGATGCCTATCCAAGTTGACCTGTCATTCAAGAATTTTAACTAATTTGGCTTTCTTTTCCACTTGGACATATTTATCAAGGTAAATATCATTGAGACAGTAGGAGATTCAAAATCTACAATTTTGGTGCCAAACAACGTCGTTGACGCAGTTTCCATAAATAGTTTACAAGTAGAGAGTACAAAAAAATGGTTACTTTTAGGAAATTCAACAAGAGCATACAAGCTTTTGTATTATTGGAGGAAATAAAATTGCCAATAATAATAGGTCTTAGCAGGCTTCTAAATCCCTGCATGGAGGAGGTACCGGCTCACTTAACAAAGTGGTATTTCCTCCTTCGGGTCCTGCCATAATCCGCTTTGAATTTTGTGTACCAGCCTGAAAATGCAGATCATATAATCAATAAAATTATTCAGAATTTTGTATATAGCAAAACTTAAAATCGTGATCGGACTTACTGGTGAGCTTCTCTCCTCTTCTCAATGCCTCAACAATCTCAACGACACGTTTTGGAGTGACATCTTCCTACATGAGCAGAAGAAAGTCCAAGATGAAATTCGAAAAAGTTGATAATCACCCCAAACATAAAATTTTAAAAAGGAAATTAGGTAGAATCAAACAGGCAATTAAAGACCCCCACATAATAATTGTAAGTATATCCTTCAGATCCAGTGGAGTAATCAGCAACTGTAATCATTGGAGCATTAACACAACAACCCTGCAAAAACCCAACAACAACTATTAAACTAGGAAAGATTAACCATTCGGACAATTAACATTCATTGTATGATTAAACAGGATCTGCATAAAAGTACATGTCTTGCATTTACAGTAGAGATTTCATGTATCCAGTTCACAAAATTGAGAAAAATGGAGAACAAAATTCAGGCATCCTTGCAAAATTTCACCATGCAAACATTTTCCTAAGACCTCGAGGCACCAGTCCATGATTTATTACCTATAAAAGTCTACCTGTCATATTTTAAGAATTGCATCTGTATTCTATAACTATCAAAGAGGGTTGGTCTTTAGATCAGTAAATGGAGGTGAGGGAAATATTACCATGCATTCCATTTCTCCAACAGAGAACAAACCATCCTTTGTGACCTCTGCACATTCATAGACAATGTTATCCTAAGGTTCAATAATACGTAGTATGTAAAATGAAAGATGTTAAGAGTAGATATTTGTATGACCATTGCGCTTCACTCCCAAGTGTTTGAGTAACGCGTCCTCAATTTCTCGTGAGCCTCTAATCATACAAGGAGTGGTGCCACAAACCAATAAGTGGTACTTGCCCACCTAAGAAACCAATCAAGCAGACAAATTAATACATCTTAACCACAGTATGACCTAACAGCAATAGATGTACAAGCACTAAAATAGCTTCTCACCGGTGTTCGGTTGAACATTGAATAAAATGTTGCAACCTCAAATACACGGATGGGAGCAACTTCTACAACCTTAGCCACCTGGATCATCCAAAATAAAAGAAGGGTAAATTTGTAGAATTTTGTCAGAGCATTATTTTTCAATTCCAACATGTAAAAGCAAAATTTTCATAATAAACAAAAAGAAACACTGGCTATTAACAAATAGCACTTACTAAATACTTCAGGGAACGTACTTATTAGTTGTTATATATTTAGACTCTTATCTAGCAAGAACTTGCAACTTATGTTACATAGTCATCACCTTAAACTTATATAGTTCATCATCGATTTCTATTACAAAGTTTATCTGCTATAAGGATTGCAATATGAAATCTATGTTGACAACAACTCAGAATCTCTCTCAACTATGGTGATATGCTAAGCATATAAGATCGCAGAACAACAACAAGACTGTAAATGATGCTGATGCTAAATATTTCACCTTTTTACCCTAACAAATCTAGCCCCCAAAGAGCAGGTCTAAGATTCAATTTTGGTCACAACCAACACATGAAGGTATGATATAGGTACTTCACTATGGATTTAATGTAAACAAGATCAGATGCATAGAAACCACGATTTTCAATTTTAAAAAAAAGGCTATGATGTACATGCTAGTATTCAAGCACCAAGTAACAGATTGACACTTTGACAACCGATTATGAGTACTCTAGTCCAAACATTATATTGCATAATGATAGAAAATCATGTTACTGTATGAGAATACGAATAACTACTCAAGTTGAAGACTTTTCAGTGCATTCAGAGCCACTTACAGCATTCATCGCTGAAACTGGAAGCCAACCACCATGCTGTTGTTGTGCAAGATCTAGCAGATGGAATAACAGCAGATTGCTTGTAATTCGATGGATAGTGAGACAGTATCTCTTTAACCTACAGATTCACAAATAAGATCAATGAGAACATAAATTTACAAGGTTGTAGGTAACATCCTGAGTTAGAATCAGCATTCTCAAAATTGCTTTCTAAAGTTACAAAGGAAATATTGCATATAGATGGTCAGTGGAGTTCCTAACAAGTAGTTTTATGATGGACATGCAAAATTGTGAGTAGAATTTCATTATATTCATACAATAGGCAACAAGTATGACAGGGCCATATAGCTCAAGTTATACACAAAACAAGGGCTTAATGCTGCAACACTTTAATTTTACAATTTTCAGTGCAGAAGGAACTAACAGCAATCTATGTACACAACTTAACAGGAAATTCTTTTCGTGCAAAAGATCAGAAATTCTGAATAAGCATTCAACAAACACAAGAAAGCAACACAATTTCAGTGAAGTAGAAATGGCAATAAGAGGAATAAATTTCCTAAACCGACTGGGGATTCGAACCGCAAGAAGTATATCTTACCTTCTCTTTGTTGGTAGCATTGAACTCCCACGGCATATCAGGGTTATTATCGGGGCTATCAATATGCTGTGTGCCACGTTTAAACAAATTAAAACATAGAATTGAAATTCGACTATTCGATTACTCACAAACAATTGAAACCAACTCAGATCAATAACCTAATTGAACCGATAAAGAATCATAACTTACGTAGTTCAAGGCAGTAGAGAAGGATCGAACTGCCTGCAAAAATATATAAAACAAAACAAAACGAAATTCATTTAAACGAAATGGATAAGATAAAGAGATTGATACGGATGACGATGAAAATTTACCTGAGGAGATTGCCGGAATGCTTGACGGATCTCCAGAAGACGCTTTGACGCGAGCCGGGCGCGAGCATTTTTGACCTGAGGAGATTGCGGAATGCTTGACGGATCACTGACTGTTTGACAGCGTTTTTTACTTCCGGAAGAGAAAAGAGCGTCCAATGAATCAAGTACTATCGTGTAATGTATTCTCATCAATCGTTTTATTGTTAAAATCAACATAGTGCGTACTACGCCCACCACACGCCTAACACACGTTGAGCCCAAATCTTATAATTGGGCCTAAACCTATGGGCCCTGACTTCTCTAAGGCCCATAAACGTTTTGAAGAATGTGGGGCCCAAATGGCGACACCTAAGCAACTGTTTGTGTTAACAAAATTTAAGATATGTTTAACTTTGTTAGATATAAATAAAATTTCATATTCTTGACTTTTTGTTTTCTCCATATACGTATATAAGGTCGGATCCAAGTCCGGTCCGGTCATTCCTGGTCTTCATAAGTGAAGTCTACATTTTTGGTTCTGATAAAGTTAATTTTACAACTTTAAACCTTAAACCTTAATGTTATTTCATTCTTTTGATTAGATATCCATAAATTAACAAAAGAAAACAACTCAAATAAAACTAATTTAATTTATTATTGAGAAACTTAAGATTGCAGAAAGTACAAACTAAATAATGAAAAAACAAAAAAAAATTTCATTTCTTTTGTACTTAACTTACGCAGAGTCATAAAGACATATACTTGTCTTTTATTTGAATAAGTTCTAATACATTTATTTATTCTAATTAATTTTGAATTATTCAACAAGCAGGAATCGCGGCGCTCGTCGTCCTCCTCGTCACGTCAAAAGTGAATCAATGATTCGTTCGTCCCACCGGAGCCTCCACTTTATTCCCTTCCTCGAGATTCCCTTCGAGTAATGAAGGCGGTGATCCAACCGCCCGTGAATGCCCAAGATGTCGACTTCTTTCCCCTTTCATGAGATTATGTTGAGAGAAACAGTAACTATGCAAGTTTGTAGTTGTAATGAAATGCATTCGATGGCAACAACGTAGCAATAAAAGGCAAATCAGGTGGACTCGAAGAGTTGCGCTTACTCATATTTAGAGCATGACAACATCCATTATACCACGCTCGATTTTCTTTCCTCCTTTCCCGAATTTCAAAACCTTCGGCATATGACATTATTAAATCTCAACATGATATCAAAAGATGATTTTTGTTCTCGGTGTTGGAGTCTCGCATCGCGAGCTACTGCTAAAACTTTCATGCATTAGGCTCATAGTAGATTTGGCATCAAGCATAATTACTTCCTTCGTCATGTTGGGTCAAGATTCAATGAGCAAGATCGCGCTACAATGAGGGAGAAATACGGACTCGTTGTCTCTGTCCTCGATTCGATGAGGAAACCTTTCATGTATTAGAATTGAGAGAGATCATAATGAACAACTAACTTTCTCATTCAATTATCATGAACGGTGTATCGTATTTATATACGATCCTATACTACTAGAACAATCTAGACTTTTATCTATCCACCCAATCTATGTGACATCTTTTAATAAAACGATGTCGTTTTGTTTTTCAACTTATTTTGTTTTGTCGAGTAACTGTCATCTTTAATCTTTGAATTAGTCTTCCCGTTCCTCTCATCTTCTCATCTATTATCATGAGGTTATGTTAAGAGAAACACAACCCTTGTCTTGGGTATTCACGGGAAAATGGACCTTCTAGAGAGAAAGCTTTCAACAAACCGCGTGAAACCATGGAAGAAACTCAGCTAACACTTACACACACTTTAGAAAGTGCATTCACTCTGCTACCTATTCTGCTTTGAATGAGTTGCTGATGGACTTTGGAGAGGCTCTGGCATGCTTTGGTGCAACAAACGGAAACCAACCTATAAATGAAATGTAAGTAGTTTGTTTACTTGTTTTGTTCCTTTAGATCAACGATTTTTTCATATAATAGAAAATAAAATATGTACTGGAAGTGGAGAATAAAAATCTTTACATGATTTTCTTCCCCATAAACCTTTTTCCTCAAATTTATAAAACATTTTGAACAGTAATCAGTAAGCATCTTATACTCCAAAATAGAAACCACTTTTTGTCAATTAGGGTTTTGGTTCATCATTCTGACTGACCAAACTCTGGGCCAATTAACTTTATTAGAACAAAAAAAGCAAAAAAAAAAAAAAAAAAACTTAGCTTATCATCTCATGTTTGACTTATTTATTATTATGACACGTCATCAGAGTCAAAATCTTTTGTCACTTGTCAAAAATTAAGTGATCTGTGATAAATTTTTGGTGACAAGTCAAATGATACGTATTGTAAATATATTGATATGTTAGTTAATTAAATATGAGCTAGTGTCACTGAATAGACATGCCATAAGAGATGTAACGATATGGGTATCTGATTCATTGACGGAAAAGCGATGAAGTTTTTTAAGAACTACGAAAAAATATGAGGACTGAAAAAATATTAGAACTGAAACGTTGAGGTGAAAGTATACATTTTCTCTTTTGAGATTAATGCACCACAGCTACTTCAACTTTCCCTCAATTAACATATGGCTACTTGAATTTTACTTTTTAACATATGGCTACTTAAACTTTTATTCCGTCTGACATTTGGCTATAATCCGTTAAATATCCATTAAGTTGCTGACTCATCGATTTATTAGTCAACATATGTCATTGACGTGTTACGATACCAGCCAGCAAATATACTTCTAATATCTGGTGTATATTTTTAATTTTTTTATTTAAAAAACATAACTGCTCCGCCAACACCTACCACCGCAAGCACCCACGACCACCACTCCACCAGCATTCCTCAACAAATTCTGCGCACTCTACCAGCTTCAACCTCTCCTCCACCTACAACCACCGACGCACCACCACCCTCACCTGATCTTCACCACCACATACTACTCTCTCGATCACCGGTACGACTCGCCGCCACTCTCAACCTCTCCCATCGCCTAATTTTCTTACAAAAAAATTACAACAAAACCCAATTGCAAGCGAAAATCCCCAAACTTGTCTTGTTTGAAAGCCAACATTCTTTGATGGAGTTTCCGTAATTTGGCACGACTGTGAGTTAGTTCCCGACACTTTGCGATGCCGATTCCGATTTGACCCAATTCGACTACTCCTAACGGCATCAGATAGAGAGAGAGTTGGGCATTAGTCGCGGCGGCCCCAGTTGACTATTAGATTTGAAGAAAGAGAGAGGCGGCCACTGTTGACTACTAGATTTGCAGAAAGAGAGGGAGATGGGCGTTTGGCGATTTCCTCCTTAAGCGCAACGACTTGGATTTGCTCTGAAACGATGACACAAAAAATTGCCTCTTCTCCTCCTCGTCAGTTATCAGTAATCGATAAATGGAATCGTAAAAAGGGTCATCTTTTTGCGAGGTTTGTGTTGGTCGACCAAACCTGTTGGTTTGGGAGAGGAGGAAGATCAAGATGTATGATGTGGACAAACTAGATGATGAGTCAGCAATATGTTAACGAATACTTAACGGATTATAGCCCAATACGAGACGGAATAAAGTTTAAGTAGCCATATGTTAAAAAATATAGTTGAAGTAGCCATATGTTAGCCGAGAAAAAATTGAAGTAGCTGTGGTGCATTAACCTCGATATTTTATCTTGGCATTACAGCACATATATCGGAACCGAGCATCCGAGAAATTGGGAAATTGTAATGGCGACGTTAAACCAAACAGTCGCTTCTTCTCCGACGAACCTCACACTCTGCTGTACCCAAAAACTTTTACTACTAAACAGGTTCCCTCTTTGTTGCTTCCATTGAAACGGCGTAGTTTCAGTTTGAAGTTGAATTGTTCGTCGGCGGATTACAATTACAATTACAATGACCGGGAGGTACATCATCAAACGGCGGCTTATCCAAAACCCCAGGAGATTCCATGGAAGAAGGAGCTTTGTAATACGGTGCAGCTCATCGGCACGGTTGGGACCACCGTCGAACTCAGGCAATTCCCTTCCGGAAATGTCCTCGCCTCTACTCGACTCGCCGTAAAAAAATCAGCCTCTGACACTACCTGGTAATAAATTCATTCATCCGTATTTCGCTAATTGTACTTGTAAATCGAGAAATGATGCAAATTTTTGGATTTGAAAATGTAGAACGTAGCTATTTACATGTTGGTCTATGAGTAATTGTGTAGGAAGTTCATGGATAAGTTTATTCTAATTCAGTTAATTGGATAGTATATTCATGGCTGTTTGTTCCTGCTTTTAAACTGAGTATTGGCAATTTTTAGGGTTAATTTGACATTTTGGAATGAGATGGCACACATTGCTTCTCAGCATGTGGAGAAAGGTAACCAGATATATGTATCCGGGCGTCTGGTTTCGGATACAGTTGAGAATCATGAGGGGAAGCAACAGACCTACTACAAGGTTTGTATTTCTAAAATAGTAGTACTTGATATCACTTTACTTGCTCCAAATTGGCTGTGATGTTTACGAAATACAAATATGTTGCAGGTAGTAGTCCAGGAACTAAATTTTATAGAGAGGAACGTTTCATCTTTTTCGATGTACGATCGCGACTCTGATTTCGCCATGGAAGGCAAGCTTAGTAATCACTTTTGAAATTTAAGTTTGAGCAGAGTAGATTATTGATAGTAATTATTAAGGTTGTTAGCTTTTCTGTAATTGTATTTTCTTTCAGGCAAAAGAGTTATCAGTAGTCCTGGAAAAAGTGCTGCAGCAACATCGACAGAAGAACTATGGCAAGCTTTTGCAAATCCAATGGAATGGTGGGATAATAGGAAGAACAAGGTACCAACTACTACACATAGTCTATTTAAACGGTTCAAAATGCCATTTTGTCTAATGTAAGATTTTATACACTTTCTCTGTAGTGTAGTATTCATGTTTCTACTGTGTTGTTGATTGTCAAAAGTTGGTTATATGATATGCCCCATTGACCATGTTCTTAGTGCACTATATTAATCAATTTGTGACTTGAAGAATGGAAAACCCTGAAATGCAAGAATTTTATTTATGTCACTGCTTTTTCCTTGATCATTAGACCTCTTCTGCTGTTTATCTTTCTTCCTGTGACTTCAAATTTGAAAAAAGTTGATTAATCAATGTCTGCTGTTTAATCTTTTCTTCCTCTTATTAAACTGCACTTGTTTCTCTAATTTGCAGAGGAATCCAAAGGGTCCAGATTTCAAGCATAAAGATACAGGAGAAGCTTTATGGATTGAAGGCCGTTATAATCCACATTGGGTCAAGTCCCAATTGGCTATACTCGACACGAGAATGGGGTCTCTTCGAGATCAAGATTCTAGGCCACGAGCTAGCATGATGAATGTTGATGACCTCATTCCTATTAATGGCTCATCCCGCTGAATGTTTGACCCGGTTTCTGTATTACCAGTAGTTATCTTCATGATTTTCAAGTTCTACTCAGGAAATTTCGTGGTAGGTTCTTCTTTTGTTCGATTTGGAAGCTTTATTAGAGGTTTTGGAACAAATTGTAATATCATGGGTGTATAGTTATGCAGTTAAGGTCACCTGAAGCTACCACAATGAATTCGTTGTTCTTTTACGAGTGTCTGAATTCAAGCAGCTTGTTGTTGTTTTTCTAGCTGACCAGATATTGTCATTTTTAAGTAAGAAGACTGGGTAGATCCCGATCTTGATACACACGACCCAGAGAATCTTTTAACATTCTAATCCAAAGTAGTGTAAACGGATATATATTCAGTTCAAAAGATTCTGTATGCCTAATTTAGAAACATAATAGAATCTTGAGTGAGATGTTCATCAGACACACATAGGCTTACTAAAGAACATGTACATATCAGAATTACATAGACAGTATAATCATATTTGTATTAGTAACTTGAAATCAATATAAGATACAAGCAAAAACTCTACTTATAAAAAATGGTGTAATTTTTTGCCTTATAGTCTAAATCTAATCTCTGGTAACTCATTGATACATATTGATATAGCTGGAAAGAAAATGAATCACAAGTGTTTTTCCTCTGTACAATTGCTATGCTATTTTTTATTTTATTTTTTGCTCCTTTTCAATGTATAGTAAGTATCTTTAACCGAAAAAAAAGAAAGAAAAACTCTGATCCAGATCCGCCATGGTCAAGAAAATTCAAACCAAGGAGAAAATTATCTTGATTCGATCGATCTTTCGATTTTTGCGAGTTTATCAACAACCCGAGTCTCTAGCATCTGTTCCTTTCATGATCCTTAGCTTCTTGCATGAGGAGATAAACATGCTGAAATAAAGAAAATGGAAACCCTAATGAGTTCATTTCCAAATTAAGTAAATTATGTATTTTTAGCAAATGATAAATTTGAGATCTTAGATTTGATTGATTGAACTTACTTCCATGGGACATCACCAAGAAGCATCCAATCACCATCTTTATCTTCATAAGTAGGAGAAAAAGCAGATCCATTGTAGCCTTCTCTTTCAGAATACTGATCACCAATTCTAAGCTTGAACATCTTCTCTAAAGCTTTGAGCAAATCTTGGTAACTATTATAAACTTTAAGATCAATTTTCCTCAAGTAAGGAGCTCCATCAACACTCACTTTCACAAACATCCCGGACTCGGCGCCGCCGCCGACGTTCTTAGGCTGTAAATTGTTTTTCCGATAAGATCTGATAGGTGGCCATCCCACAACTTGCATCCTGAAAAATCATTCATTAATTAAAGTTAATAAGATGAATTAATTATTTAGATCAACATCCCCTTATCGTCGGAGTAGTATTAATGTGATATTCCTTTTGGATACAACGAAGTTGTCAAGTATCTTACTTGGCCGGAGGAGCGGTGTCGTCTAAATCACCATTTCCGGCTGTGGAGACGACGGAGTTGCTCTGATAGGAAATTGTATCTTCCTCCGGCGAAGCTCTCCTTGTTATTGGTGGGGGAGATTCATCGCTTCCCGGCAATCCTAATCTCAATTCAGTTGCCTTTAGGTTTAGATCATTTTCATAAGCCATTGGTGATCTTCTTTCTTTTTCTCTGAGAAAGTTTTTTTCTTGTGTTTAATTTATATTGTATATGGATCGAGATTGTTTTATTTTATAGGAAGGGGGTGACATATAACATCTAATCTGAGTGACTTATTCCCTCTGTTAAGTTCGATGCATGCACACGGAGAAATGATAACCCCACACGCTTGTCGCTCACGCGACCAATCAGAAAAGCAACAGGGTGTGATACTTCCTCTCGTCCCCAAAATACATCACGTAATAACATGTGATTTGCTTCCTCTCCCTCCTTTTTTTCCTCCCTCTCGTTTTTCTTTTTCTCTTTTTTTTTTTCTTTTCTCCCCTTCTTCCTTTTCTCTTTTTTCCTTTTTCTCTTTCTTTCTTTTTTTCTCTTTTTCTTTCTCTTTCCTTTTTTCTTCTTTCCCCTCTCCTAATTTAAATATTATGTCATTCTAGATTCATTACTAAATATCGTATTATGAAATATATGAATATGGACTATTATTTTCAATAATTAAACGATACTTCAAGTAAACGGGATCCGTATTTCCGAAAGCGCGTGGAAGAATGAAAAGTTTAATTTGATTTTGGAGGACAGTAGACTTGGATACGTTTGCCTGTCACACGAGCAACACAATGGAGACCGCTGTTGCCTGTCAAGGGAACAGCTAGGGGACAAAGAAGAACAGTAGATTGGAAAGAACTTAAATGAAATCGGACGGCTCTGATTTAAGAAGTGGGTGAAATCTGGAGCGTTGGATCGATGAGGCATGTGGAACATTGGGGACCCACGTGGATGTTGTTGATTGGTGTAGGAGCATGAGCATGTGGGCTGTGGGACAATATTTTGTTATTATTATTATACTTATGCATGACTATGTGATGATCGGTCATGTGGGGGATAGTCAATTTGGTCAGCTCTTCTTCCTCGACGTATCGGTGTTACATTCAACTGTTCAAGCATTTTTCATTTTTTATTTTCAAATCGATTTTTTTAAGTAAATGTTTCAAACTGATAAGAGGATAAAGGTAGCATTAGAATGACAAATTTTGGAAGGAAAAGATTAAATAGTGTTGAAGAAGACTTTGCAATATATATCCATAATAATGATGAAGTTTAGTTTCCGTAATTCAAACACGCAATTTCAAATACAACAGATAAATATATAACCTATAAGGGATGTTGATTCATGTGTACCTTTACACATTATATTTGATCATTTATATTTCAAAACTGATAGTGTTATCAATTAAAGATAATCGATCAGCACAAAATATTTTATAAGGAATAAATTTAACTTATAATATGAGATTCTGAAACACTTACGAAAATCTTTCTGGATTATATCTTTGGGTTCACTCTCTATCATTTGATCAATTTAAAATTAAGTAGTATAGTGAAGATCAATCGATCAACTTATCCTGCCCCAGTTGACCATCATTAAATTACTATAAACTGTAATCTTCTTAAATCAAAGAAAAGTATATGTCACTAACAGTTGTTTCAAGATATCCGAAACAGAGATTGTGGGATCCTATTATTAAAATAATCACTACTAGTTATCAAGATATTTGTTGTTTGTTAGCATTGCTTGGAAATGATGTCCATAAAACAGTAAGAACATACTCTCTTTGCGTTCTCAAGGATCTCACCTATCATGTCACTCGAAATAATTAACGGAAGAGGTGCCATAATTTTATTCCGAATTTCTGGCACGATCATAATGGGGCATTGCCTAGTTGCATCAATATATATATATATA
>JANIEQ010000199.1:0-20533 GCA_024708375.1 Oxalis stricta | reverse complement strand
TCTTGTTTTGTATTTGAGATTTATACCTTCACTGTTACTAAATGTTAAAGATTTACCCTTATACAATTAAATCATCATGGGTGGCATAATAACCCGTTAACTCGTCTTACGTGTGAAAACTAGCCAATAAAATAGTGACACGTGTAAATCTTAGATGAAAAAATTGCCACATCATATGACCCTTTAATTAAAATAAAATTTATTTATTTACACTTAACATAATTTTTTAAAAAAAAAGAAAAAAGGAAGACCCCACGGATGGGTTTGTTCACAGGCACATCCACACACTCACCTCTCTCTCTAGCTATATCTCTCTCCAATTCATCTCTCGCAGTCTGTCCTCACAAACCTCACCCTTAATTCCCAACTACTCGTTAGAAATTAGAACCGGAGCTCCCAACGTAGGTGAAGCAACAACTCTCAATGTCCGAAAATAAGAAAAACAAAGATTTCTGCTTCAAAACAGAAAACTAAGACAATCCGATGAACTTTGAACTTGAAAAATAAAATTGATCTTCTTTTTCTTTTCAATACCGGAAATTAAAGACGTAAAATTAAATTTCTCTAATCGAACTAAACTAAATCTGGAGAAAATAAAATGGAATGGAAAAGATCTCATTGAAGTTTTTCTTCCCGCAACTAGTACACACACATATAAGAGCTTTTCTTGCTCGACCTAACACTTAAACTAATCTATAATGGCAATATATGTGTGCCAATCACATTAGGACTAATGTTTAAATTTCTATTGGCTAATAGACAAACAGAATACTGGATTGAATGATAAAACCAACCAGGAAAAACCATTATTAGTTTCTTTAAACCAGCATTACACAAAATCCGGCAATATAACTTTGAGGACCATTTTTTACTTCTGACCAAAGAACCTTCAATGCAGCTTCATAAAAGCATATTTGAAACATCATATGTGACATATTTGCAGCATCCAATAACCATTTTACAAGGAAAAACAAAAATGGCATCTAGGCTTCTCAAAAGAACCAAAATCAACAACTCTGGTTGGTCAACTTATTCATATGAGTTTTTGTGTGCATTTTTCTTTCACAAGCATGGTTGAAATACCATTTTACAACTAGTTGTCCAAGTTTGAGTAAAACTCTACCACTCCGTTAGAAAGATAGTTGTTTTGGTCCTACAACCAGCAGCGTGACCCAATGATTATAGCGTTTGGCTCTCGCGCGAGAGGTCATGAGTTCGACTCTCGAGGGAGCGAGACTTTGCGGATATGAGTAGATTTTATTAGGAATTTATAAAAAAAAAAATTAAATGATTTATGCATATTTAAAGAGAAAATTCAAAATAGTATTCAAAAGAAATAAGAGGAAAAAATAAGGATAACTTTCCGATGAAAGCTAGGAGGAAGAGAAACGAATTAAAATGACAAAGAAATGAAAAAGAAATAAGAGGATGTATGAGGCGGGTATCGATCCAGAGGTGTCAAGAAGTGGCCCATTAATGCACGAGTAATGAAGCTAGCGTGCCTCTCTCTATCTCTTATTTTCATTAAGTTTTATTTTGAAATCTGAATTATTAAAATGTATTAAGTGGGTGGTTCTATTATCATGAAACAAATGACTTCTGTCTTGAATAGTTTTTAATTTTTTAGTATAAAGACTCCCTTTACCCCTCCTATTAATTGTTTTGTTTGCTATTATCGTTTCGTCTCCCTTTCATTTTACTCCTTACGTCTAATATAAACATAATTTTTTGTCCCAATTTAAATGAAAATTTTGACAAGTTTAAGGAACATTAATTATGTTTATCTATTATACTCTCACCATCTTCCCCCTCACGTCCCTCATGCACTCTCCCTCACCAACTTCACCATCTTCACCCTCATTTCTCATGAGGTTTTTTTAGTCTATATAATCATAATTATGTTAGAAAATAAATTTATAAACATGTTTCTTGATTTGTGTGAAATTTTCTAAATTAGCATCTAATTTGGGATCTGGAGGGATATATCTTGCTTTTTAAAGTATTCAAACAACAGAGTATGTGCAAGTCAATGGATCATCATTTACTCAATTATGTGCAAGTGGATGGATCATGATAATCAATATATGAAAAATAATGATATGAAGACTCAAAATCATGGATTCCATTCTCAAATCCAAACCACAAACTTTGTTTAGCAATCCATTCGCAAGTAACAAATCTTCAATAACTAAGTTGAAAGCCATTGAATGAGCTTCTACAAAACCCAAAATGAATTGCTCTCACCTTTCCATCTTCTTCGGCTTCTCTACAACTTCTTTTTCTTTTTATCTTTCTCAACTTTATCTCTTCTTACTTCAAAATTATTGATTTCATCCTTGTTTCCATCTTTCTTCTTCTTAATATGCCTCTCTTTCCACTCTATTTTTTTTCGTAAGATTTCAAAACGAAGCTAAAATGTTTTAAATACGATTAAAGAAAAGAAGAAGAATCAACATGTTCAATTTCTCTCTAATTTGACGCGACTCCTCGCGCTCAACAACGTTGCACCCCTCACGCCGCCGACCTCTCTCCCCTGTAGCTGCGCTGCCACGAATGACCCTTCTCTCCATCCTTACCCAGCGGTTTTGTCTTCAAAATCCCTTCTTTTGGTGGTAGACAACAACCCTTGCAAAGGAAATCTTCAATGTCAATTTACCATCAAACTTGTCTTTCATTTGAAATTCGGGAAAAGATTATCAGAAATAGGAATGTCTTAACAGTGAAGAACTGAAATTCTGAGCAAAAGTAAAGAACTGAAAATTTGTGTTTTTATTAAACAAAAAGGGGAAGACAGAACAAAATGCTAAACAAAGAAATTATATCGGGGTAAAAGTGTCTTCACACTAAAAAGAGAATGAAAAATTCGGGCAGAAGCCATTAGCTTCATGGCATTAGAAGCGCCCGTATTAAGTGGCTAAATCTTAATAAAATCAAACAATCTTTAATATACTAAAATTTTAATCATTCAGATTCAGAGGCTGATTAAACAAACACCTCCTGATTAAGCTAATTAATTTAATTAATGATGTTTTGGGACCTTATGTTGTGGTCTTTTTGGCCTAATACTTGAACCGATCATGATTAAGATAAGTTAATGGGTTATACCTTTTACTATTAAAAGTTGTCACATGACTCATTTCTCCATTGAAAATATTTACGTGTTCATTCCAAATATTTATAACCGGACATCTCTGCATGTAATTGGCTTGCCAGAGTTGACACATGCCTTAAAAATTCTAAAGGATATTCAAAATTGAACCAAACCAAAACAACTAAAAATTGAGCTAATACAGACCTACATTTGATATAAAGGACGTATCAGTCCTTATATTTCAAGAAAATTCTAAACTATTCCTTATATTTTTATAGAGTTCTAAAACAGTCCTAATTTACTTTATATATTGGTCCTTATGCTTTTAAAAAGTCCTAAAATAGACTTTATATTTTTGTAAAATATTTAAATAAGTCCATAAATTTAAAGAAATAATAAACCTAGCCAACGAAAGTGAACTAGACTAATTCTTGTTGATTTGGTTATGTTTGGTCAACCAAACACATAAAAATTTGAAGAAAAAATTATGAGTCGATAATAGTGGGCCGACGAAAATGTTCTAGATTCCGACCACTTTTTGGATCATCCCATTTGCACTTCTCACACTTTTTATTTCTCCCATGAAACACCTCCAATATGATTTTGTAATATTTAACTACTACAGTTGGTTCTATTTTGTTCAGTTATTATATTTTTTAATAGTCAAACGAAACAAACCAAAAATAAGTAGTACAGTTTTGTTCAGTTTGTATATTTCAATAAATTAAGGACGTACAAACATAAACACTATTCTAGGAATTTTAGGACCAATTTATATAAAATTAGGAGTTAGGACTATCTGTTAACAAATTTTATAAATATAATGATATTTAGAAGTTTTTTAAATATGTAAGGATCAATTTATATTTATATAGAATGTAGGTTGATTTTTTCAATTTTGTCTGGTTTTGAACCCCTCCACTGCAAGATTTATCCATATATGAAGTGACATTTGATTGGAAATAATACACAAATATATTTAATAAAAATTATTTTGGAGTCTAAATGATATCTTATTCGTGCTTAGGTTATATAAAGTATAATTTTGCATCAATTTTTTTTAGAGGTTGTTTTTCTATCAAATAATGGATATACAAAGTACAAACTACATGATCATTATACTTCTATCACTTTCCTTCCTTTGATCAACTCCAATGTTATGCGACTTTTCAAAAAGGACTGCTTGCATCAAGCCTCTATTTTATTTTTTAAGTAAAACAATTGTAGAAACAAAACGCATAAATGTAATACACGAAAATTTTGTGATGGGGATTCCAGTCATCAATAACAATTTCCAACTAAGACACCGTTTAGATTTACTTTTAGAGTTATTTTTGCTTTTTTTCAAAGGAATTTGGTGTTCGTTTGAAATTTTTTCTATCTATTTTAAATGAAAAAAATGGTCTTGAAAAGTATTCAATGAAAAGTTATGAGTTATTTCTCAACTTCTAAAAAACAAGAAAGATTGGCACCAATGAAAATGCTCATTTCGGATAATAATATCCATAAAAAATGAAAGCTAATGTCTTAACTACCCTTAAACTTAAAGATATATACCGATTTTCACCTTTCACATATATAAAGCATATTTTTCAATTCTATCAAGAATTATTCTCTCTCTAAAAATATATATATCTCTCTAAACATTCTTTACTTTTCATTTTCTATTTACCAAACACTATCTCTCACTTTCATCAAAATCACTTCCTTCATAATTTTCTTTCTAACAAAGCAAACTGTAAATCAAAGTATTTAAAATCATTAGTAAATTCAAACTCATCCTAAAACCATCTCATAAATGAATGTTTTATTATACGTGCATGACGACATGTACTTGATTCCTTCCTTCACACATTTGTCATCAGATCCAATTCCTTTTTTCAAGTCATATATTTGATATTCATGTCTTTACCAACTCTTTGAAAAAAAAAAGTCCCTTTTTTTTTAGAACCGAAAAAAGTCTTTGTGGACATGGAAAATTTAACAACCAATCACATGTTGCTATGTAAGAGCATGTCGTCAAGCCCACTACTGACTTGGTTTAGTGTACATGGACGCACTTCTGAACATACTCTTTGGGCCATAAGCCCATGTGTGACATAGATGTCTTGTGAACATGACGTCTTGGGTCATACGTCGTCGTGTATTAGCTCGTCTAGAAGCTTCTAGAAGAAAATTATCACACGTGCTAATATGAGGAAGACGTTACAAAAGGATAAGACGACGTCAACTTAAACACGTGATCCTATCTCAAGAGAGTCCAAGTTGTTACGACGTCTTGCATTCGGTTGGGGGATAAGGTGAACGAGTGGTAGAGTTCACTCCAATCTCTATCACGCTCTCCACACTATAAATAGCAATGACCTCCTTCATTTTAAGGGATCCAAGAATTTCACACACTCACACTCATACACTCACAAAACAGAGTTATCACTACGTCTTGACGGTAGAAAGCTTCCCGGAGCATACCATAGGTAAGAAGATGGAGTAGCAACTCAAGCTCAATCAACCATCTCAACATCATTACCTATCATGACGTCATCAACTATTTAAATTTATTTCCATTTCATTACTTGTTAAACAAGAGATGTCTAGAGTTTGTAACCCTACATCGCATTTAATTTGAATTGTATTGAGATTAATAATAAAAGTATTAATTTCATTTATCTTGTATCCCGATTATTACGCGTCTACTTCTCGTGTTTATTTTCGTGTTTGACTAGCATGCCCTAGTGGGACCTCTCTACCTCTCTTCTCTCGATTAATGAAAGGAACGAAATCATGGCTCCTAAGAAACCTACGAATCAAGTGATGGATGGTGGAAAGTCGACCTCTAGGAAGACTGACGATCGAAGCTAGCAATCTAGAGCAAAGAAGGTTGTGGGCTGGATCAACGTCAACCCCAGGCACTACCACCAAGCGAAAGACGAGCTTCAGAAGGGAATCAAGGTTCCCCTACCTCTCAATCACGCTTATCCAACTAGGAGTCTCGTGAAGGAAGGAACGAACACGCTGTTTTCATCCGTCTCCCTTGACTCGTTACACGAGTTAAGTGATGTGAGTCTGTCACGCCTACTTCTCATCGTAAAGATGAGAAGAACACTCTCTCTATTCAAGAGAAAACTGCTATGATGTTCATCAACGATGAATAGACCCAACTTTCTGATAAAGGAAAGGAAATCGTGCTTGCTAGCCATGAGGAAGAAGCCTTCTTCATGTGTAAGTCGGTTTCTCTTTCCAGAAATCATGAGGAGTCTCTTGTTCAAAACAAAGAGACGGACCTTGAATCTCTCATTGGAGATGAACCGGACGCTCATGGATGTTCGCTTGGAGTTGCTGAAAAGGAAAAGATAAGGATCAACCAATCAAGGAAAGGGGAACCCCATGGGAGACCCTACCCTTTACCATGGATGGTTGCTCTCCTTACGAAGGAGCCCCTTGCAGCTCATGAAGACGAGCATACGGATCCAAACATTGAGGAGGAGGAGTCTGTCGGATGTGAATGGTGATCGGTGATGACGAGTCATCTGTGGAGAACGATGATCCGGAGGATGAATCGGAGGAGGACGTTCACGACATGTGGGACTCGAAATACGATGACACTTTGGATGTCTTTGATAGGGTCAACGTAATGACGGCGGGTGTTGTGAGCGACGAACGACTCCATGCTTTGCAAACCTCTATGGAGGCTACCATAAATAACCTCATGAAGACCTTGGAGGAAAGAGTCATGAAGTCAATTGACGATAAGATCGTTTTCATGGAGGAAGCTCGAGGTAGCATCAAAGAGCCGCCAGCAACAACAACGACGACAAGTGTCGCGGTACAATGTGACGCCGCTGCAAAATAACCCGACAAACCTCCAAGCTCAAGTAGCGTTGAACAACCAACAAATGCAAACCCCAACAGGTTCCACTAACGATGGGATTACTACTACTGATAGTTCCACTCTAAGGGACATGGTGGATCAGATCCTTCACAATAGGGAAACTCAAACGCCCGGCTTCACGCTTGGTTACAAGAAACCATACACGGCAAGGATCGACGCACTCGCATTCCCGATTAATTATCAACCTCCAAAGTTTAATCAATTTGATGGGAAGGGTCAGCCCGACCAACATGTCGCGCACTTCGTCGAGACGTGCAACAATGTCGAAACTTGGGGTGACGCTCGGTGAAATAGTTTGTACGCTCCCTTAGGGGAAGCGTGTTCAATTGGTATACAAAGATTAAGTCCGATTCCATTGACTCATGGGACCAAATGCAATCAGCATTCTTAGAGAACTTCTACGTAGTTAAGAGGACAGTCTCTAAGTCGAACATAGCATGCACTAAGCAATGGAAAGGCGAGCCGATGTTGGAGTACGTCCAAAGATGGAAGGCTTTAAGCCTAGATTGTGAGGAGTCCATTCCTTGAAATGGAAGCAATGAAGGTGTGGGACATTAGATATCTTTTTCAAATCTTTGAGCCTCGTTCGTTCCAGAACTTACGACTAGGGCGCATAGCATCGAGACGTCCAAGGCGGAAGAAGACTTAAAACAAGAGGATAAGCTCAAAGGAGACTCGTCGCAAGCTCGAAAGCAAGGAAGTATACGCCAAAGTCGAATCAAAGCAATCTATGGCAACCACGCTGCTCCTTGAAGAACACGTCAAAGGCTGCTATACCGCCCCCTCTACACTTTAACTCAAAGCGAGACTAACAACTATAGAGGAGGAAAGCAGGCATATCGGAAGAGCTCCAAGTAAGAATTCGAAGAAAAGTTGAACAAAGTGTACTCTTTTCCAGATGAGGACGTGGAAGGGATGATCTTAGATTGACTAAAAGGCAACCTCATCGAGCTACTGTAAACCAAGGAGGCCCGAAGAAGTCGGCAAGGAGAACGACGTTAGGCCGTATTGCAAGTATCATTGCCTTTTAGGCCATCCAACAAGCAAGTGTTTTCATCTTGAAGGATAAAATCACATCTCTAATA
This sequence comes from Oxalis stricta, assembly GCA_024708375.1. Lineage (NCBI taxonomy): Eukaryota > Viridiplantae > Streptophyta > Magnoliopsida > Oxalidales > Oxalidaceae > Oxalis > Oxalis stricta. The sequence goes on along the minus strand of JANIEQ010000199.1, from coordinate 12,468 downwards.
GAGAGGGTGAATTCATCATAGATGAAGAGGTTGTAGTGGCTAACTACGTCTCCCTAGTGCCAACAAACACAAAGATGATACGGTTCGGGACTTGCGAAGCCAGTTGAGGTGGAAATACCGCCCCAAGTAAACCAGGTGGTAACAAGAGAGGTAAGCATGCCACGACAGGTCGAGAGGAAGGTTCCAAGTTCAGAGCACGACGAAAATGATTGGGTTCTAGTCACTCGTAGGAAATGAAAGAATCGCCACACAAGCAAGTCGTTCTCAGAGTTGAGAAACCAAGCACCTTCCCGAATAAAGTTAGAAAAAGCAAGAAAGAATGCGTGCGATTGTCAGAGGGCAAAAGAAAAGGAGTTGTCGAAGGTGGAAGAACATCAAACGAGTTCGGATAAGTGTAGTTCGCGTCCTCGAATGAGCTTGAATGAATTCATGCCGCAAGGTTAGAAAGTTGAACACCATCCTCGAAGAAGACGGTCTTGAAAGCATCGCATCTCATCATACGGTGAGGAGTACGAAAGACCTTTAGGCAAAGTTTCAAGCTGGGAGGCAGTTTATCCTTTGCTCACGATGAACGAAGAAAGAAGAAAGAATGCACCCTTCACCGACTGGAAGGATTGCAACACCAAAGGATCGCACATTGCAAGGGGACAAGATTGGTAATTCAACCCGACAATGAAGTTCGCATCTGTTGTCAAGTGAAAGACAAAGACACAACTGATGATTCGCTAACAAGCAAGCATGGGTGAGGAAAGCTAAGCGATCATAAGATAACTTTCACCTGATGAAGATCTCGTCCTTGGATGTCGTCTTCATAATCGTCTATTATACCTTGCGGGCTATGTTCGAGAACATCGAGTCCGTAAAATCTTAGTGGATAACGGTTCGGCTATGAACATAATGCCAACACGCATGGTAAGAGAATTGGAAGTACCAATAGACGAGTTACAAGAAAGCTACCTTAAAATTCAAGGCTTTAATCACGAAGAACAATTAGTGGATGGCAAAATCGCTTTAAAGCTCACCCTTGGAGAAATGAATTGCATGACAATTTTTTAGGTGATAGTGATAAGATTATAGTTCTCGAATCTAGTTATGAGAGACATAATCGATAGCAAGTAATAAAGAAAGCATAAAGACGGAGAAGTAACGATATAAGAGTACGTAGTCTAAAAATCCTAATTAGGTTTAGACTTTAGACTTGATTATTATTATTGTGCAAACTTATAGGTATTTCTAATAGTTACATTGACTCTAAATTGGAAATAAAACTCAAATAGAAAACATACTTCTAATTGAAAACTAGACTTTAAATAAAAGGGAAATAATATTAAAATAGACTCTTAATCAATATTGAATTATTTTGCATTCATAACATCACTCCCCTCACGGAGATCGAACTTGTCCTCAAGTTCGAAGCGTAGAGAAAAACCTTGAGATACTCCCATGAAGATAGAATTTGAATCATGTTCTCCACCTCCAGGATCATCAAAAGTATGCCAAAAACTTGTAGAAATCAATACAGAGACTTTCCGATATATTTTTCCTCGATCATAACAAAACACAACATATATCATCACTAAATCCGGACTCTTAAGGACATTATAATGGGAGAAAGAATTTTGCAACTCGCATCTGTCCGAATCAACAACCATGCAACTTTTTAAAGTATCCAAATCAATTTTAAAAGGCCTCGTCGCAACGGGAGAAAAACAAGATGACATAATCTTAACTAGAGGTACATCACCTTTGTCAGCAATATCCTAGCCATCCGTAGGTGCGGATGAAGTGGTTAGTGGTACATCAAGAATTATATCAGAATCCGGTAGTTGTACCGGTTCAATTGGAACAAACTCAATTTGTTTTCCCTCTTCTAATGCAATTGAATCTGGCTTCATAATAGAATCGGGTGTTTTACAATTTCTACCGCATCAAAATCTGGTTTGATTTGTTTTTGCAAGCGTCGTGGTTTTTGCAGTAGGTCTGAAATTTTTTCCAAACATGCATAAATTTTCAGCATGCTCGCTTTGAAATCGGGAAACGAAGGGTCCAACCTCGCTTGGATATCAAACCTCAAAGAGCATAACCTGGGTTGAAACTATCATGAAAACTATCATGATTCGAATTATCCCCCATAACACCTGGCTTTGATACCAACTTGATAATATTATAGTTCTCGAATCTAGTTATGAGAGACATAATCGATAGCAAGTAATAAAGAAAGAATAAAGACGAGAAGTAACGACAAAAGAGTCTGCAGTCTAAAAACCCTAATTAGGTTTAGACTTTAGACTTGATTATTATTATGCAAACTGATAGGTATTTATAATAGTTGACATTGACTCTAATCTGAAAATAAAACTCAAATAGGAAACATACTTTAATTGAAAACATACTCTAAATAAAAGGAAAATAATATTAAAATAGACTCTTAATTAATATTGAATTATTTTGTATTCATAACAAATAGACTCGGAGACGACGTACAACATGTTGCTCGGAAGACAATGGTTGCATGAATATGGTGTGATTGCATCCACGTTACAACAATGCCTCAAGTACGTTGATGAGACGAAGTTAAGACAATCATAGCAGATTCAAGTACTTTTACATTGGCGAGTAGCTTACTCGAGCTCGATGCTAGCTATTATAAGGAAAATAGAGTTGGCAAGACTCAACCGGCATCTCCTTACTTGATGTTTGTTCAGAACAATTTTGTAAAGTTGGAGTTAAAAATCACGCAAGACATCCCCGGCTCCAACACATGGCTACGGCACCACGAAGAAAATACAAGTTGGCTAAAGCTAAAACTCCTAAGGAAGAAAAGTGAGCCAGCTTTGAAGGACTGACTCTTCCTCTTGGAGCAATATCAATGAAATTGAAGCATCGGAAAAATTGTGTTCTAAACCTTGCAAAAGGAGGAGGCAACGGTAGACATACCATCTCATCGGACCAACGGATTTGACCCTAACGCCTTTAAACTCTTGGCAAAAGTAGGCCATGAATATGGATAGGACGACGTTGAAAACTAACAAAAATAAGCCGTGGAAAGATGTCAAATCCTCCCAATCAAAGACGAGGATTAGGATTTTCCAACCAATCCCAAGTTGTTACTCCATATGCTACTACATTTATTCACAGCTCGTTGGATGAAACCCTGATTGAAGTGTGTAGCGAGTCTATGTCTCCCATTATGCAAGTCTACTCCAATCATGTTACGGTCGAAGAAGATAACGTTGAAGAAGGTGCACCAAATCCCAAACGAGTGTCGGCCTTTGAATGACTTGGAAAATTGGTTGTTGCTCTACCCGGTTCAACTTTCATATCACCACCAGCCGAACCTAAGAAGCAAAAGTCAGCTATGGAGAGACTCTCTTATCCAAGCACGTTCACCTCTCGAGGCAAAGATCGACGACTCTCGGTTTAACGTCGATTGAATTTTGACACCCCTGATTGACGTCCTACAGCTAGACGACGATTGAACTTTGACGCTCAATTAACACATTGTCAAACCAACAAAGGGAAAGGGAATAAAGCTTGCTCGGAACAATGTGATGACAACATCGAGGCAAGCGAAGTAGATAATTTAATATGTTTGGTTGTAACCACAGGTCCTCCACTCATCGGATAGATTTACAATGGCGGAAGAGACGACATGGAGATAGATGTTGTTTGGGCCAATAACGTATCCCTTATGGATAAGAGCGAGGAGCAACTGGAAGCGGATGCTGAAGACGCTCCTCCTATTTTTGAAGTAGGAAATATGCTTGTGGTGGACACTTTGAAAGAATCGATCTTGGCACTACCGATAGCCCTTGTCCCATATTCATCGGTGAAAGTTTGAGTGATGAGGAGGAAGCTGCTTGTCGCTACCCATTTCGACCTCAAGAGAAAATATATTTAAGTGTGGTGTGGACATTTTTGAAAATGGATAAAGACACGAAAAGAAACAAAACAGAGTCGCCACTAGTCCTAGAGATAGGTGAGACTAGACACCTATTATCTTGATTGATTTTATCCTAATCAATTTTGATAATTAAACCTTTATTTAACAACAAGAAAACAAAATGGATTCGGAGGGTTGATTGTATATGGGGAAAGTGTTAAGCACCCCACGATACTCATTACACAAAACGATTGTCAAATTCTTGGGTTTATTTTAAAAGGAACAAATAAATTTTTAAGGAAATCTTTTATTCAATATTACATGAAGTTACCTATATTTTAATTATTATATTTTCATCAAAAATATGGAAATTATATTATTTAAATGCAAAATGATAAGTAAGATGACAATATGAACTACTCTATATGAGAAAATAAAAATGCATAAAAAGTAGCCCAAAAACCTATTTTCAAATTCTATATTTATAATAAGTAAATAAATAAATAGTATGTCAAAGTGAGAAAATATAAAAAAAAAAAAAAGAAAAAAAATAATAATAATAATAATAATAAGTATAGAAAAATTAAGTTATTTATTTATTTATCAATGTTTAGATATTTTTTCAAAATCAGATAATGACACTTTGAACAACACTACAACTCGGTAGGATATTAACAAGCCGAGAATTTGGGATATTCCGAACAAGGCTACAACTCGGGTAATCTCAACAAAACTACAACTCGAGATGTTATAATCAAGACTAACTCGTGAAGCTATTAACAAGCCTATAACTCGGTTTGTTTCGAACAATGCAACAACTAGGGAAGTTTTGAACAAGTCTACAACTAGGAATGTCTATACAAGAGTACAACTCGTGAAGCTATTATCAAGCCTACGACTAGGGATGATACAAATAAGAATACAACTCAAGATGTTTCCAAACAAGAATGCAACTCGAGTTATATACACAAATTGCCAAAAAATATGATTGAGTTTGTCTAAAATCGGGTGATGACACCGCCTATATCAAGCTCTTGAAGGAATTCATCGATGTGTTCCCATGTTCATACAAGGAGATGCCCGGACTTGATCCGAAAGTCGTCGTCCACCATCTTGCGATAAGAAAAGGAGTTCGACCAATTAAACAAGCCCAGACGACGCTTTCATCTAGAACTTATTCCCCAAATCGAGCATATATTGATAGGCTTATTGAGGTTGGCTTTGTGTGAGAGGTTAAATACCCGACATGGATCTCTAATATCATTCCGAAAGAAGAAGAATGGGCAAATACTGAGTATGTATTGATTTTAAAGACGTGAATGCCGCTTGCCCTAAAGATGACTTCCCTCTTCCTATAATTGAGACGATGGTGGATGCAACCACGGGACATGAGATCTTATCTTTTATGGATGGGACATCTAGCTATAACTAGATTTTCATGGAATTAGGCGATCAAGAGATGACGACATTTCTGGATACCTAAGGGTATCTATTGTTACATAGTCATGTCGTTCGGACTTAAGAATGCCTGGAACCCCTATCGGCCGAGCAATGCAAAAGATTTTTAGAGACATGCTACATGATAAGCACATGAAGCTTCACTTGGTGTATTGTTGGCTGAAGAGAACGAGACGATAAAGAAGGTGCATTGTACTATCCGAGTAGGACCATGAATGTCCCGGAGTTACGCTATTCTCCAATCGAAAAAATTTGTCTTGCGCTTATGTTCGCTATAAAGAAGTTGTGACAATACATGCAAGCACACTCTATCCGACTAATTTCCAAAGCTGACCCCATTAAGTATATATTAGCTCAACCAATTTTGTCATGGCGTTTAGCCAAATGGGCCCTATTGCTACAAGAGTTTGAAATCACATTTGTGTCATAAAAGGCGATTAAAAGGCAAGCAATGGCTGACTTCTTGGAAAATCATCCTATCCCCGACGATTGGGTCCTCTCGGACGATCTACCGAACAAGTATGTATTTTATGCAAGCATCTCTCGTAAGTGGTGTATGTTTTTTGATGGAGCCACACGTCGAGATTGAAGCTGGAGTGGGAGTGGTTTTCGTATCACCGGAAGGAGATGTACTTTCATTCTCCTTCACCCTTACCAAAAATATTCCAACAATATAGCTGAGTATCAAGCATTGATACTTGGTTTAGAAGCAACGATGGATAGAAAGATTTGCTATCTCCGAGTTTTTGGTGATTCATAACTAATAATCAATCAACTACTCGGGTTGTACGAAGTAAACAAAGCCTGAGTTGAATCCGTACTACTAGTACGCTTGGAGGCTGATGGGTTGGTTCTTTTCCATCACATAAGAACATGTCCTAAGGACATAGAATCAACAGAGTCGACGCCCTTGCTAGTTTGGCTTTGACACTTACTTTCCCGATTAAGTCCTCAAGATGGAGATATGCAAACATGGGTCATCCCTCCGATCTTCTCCCTTGAGGAAGAACCCCAAGTTCAGGATGCCGCGAAAAGAGAGGATGTGGACGTCTTCAATACTCAAGTTGACAAAGACTCGCACTCTGCCGATGAGGGGAAGAGGAAATGCAAACAAACATTCAAATAGGAGATTGGAGGATACCCCTTATTGATTATCTAGAACATGGAAAGCTTCCAAAATATTCCAAAAGGAAGTAGATGTTTGTCGTCGTGCCTCTAGATTCGTGTACTACAAAGGAACGTTATATAGAAGATCTTTTGAAGATGTATGGCTTCATTGCTTGGATCAAACGAAGCGACGAAAGCAATGGAGGAAGCTCACGAAGGAAGTTGCGGTGCCCATCAACTCCGAACCTAAGCTCCGTTTTCATATTAAACAAATGGGATATTACCGGCTAACCATGGTGCATGATTGCATGGATTACGCAAAGCGGTGTCAAGCATGTCAGTTTAGTGCCAACTTCATTCATCAGCCACCTGAACTCCTACATCCTATCGTTGCATCATGGTCGTTTGATGCTTAGGGGCTTGATGTAGTTGGACCAATGATCAAGTCGTCAGGTTGACATCGATACATATTAACAACGACCGACTACTTCTCAAGTGGGCTGGAAGCAATTCCATGTAAGGAGGTGAAGAAGGAGACCATCATTGACTTTCTTAAGATTCATATAATACATCGCTATGGGGTTCCTCGATCCATCACGACCGATAATGGAAAGAACTTTAGCAATGAGGCAGTGGATAGATTTTGCATGGAATTTGGCTTTCAGCAACATAAGTCGACGATGTACATAATGCGCCGAGAAACGGCTTGCGAAGCATTCAACAAAACCACTTTATAATCTATCAAGAAAATTGTCAACTCTTCCAAGAAGAATTGGCATGAAAAGTTGGGTGAAGCCCTATGGGCTTACCGCACGACATATCGAACGCCAACGAAGCAATCTACAGTACTTGCTAAGTCACGATCAGTTTGCCTCTTAAGAACAACAGATACCCTCGCTTAGAGTCGCTTTGCTGGAAGGACTAACCGAGGAGGAAAGCCACAAGTTGAGGCTCCAAGAGCTGGAAGCACTAGACGAGAAAAGGCTAGACGCACAACAATGTTTAGAATGTTATCAAGCTAGAATTGCAAAATCTTTCAATAAGAAGGTTCGTCAGCGGTCTTTTCAAGTTAGAGATCTAGTTCTTGCAGTTAGAAGGCCTATCAACATCACTATGAAGATGGGAGACAAATTTACAACAAAGTGGGATGGGCCTTACGTCGTCCAAGAGGTCCATAGCAATGGTGCTTGCAAAATCATTGGCGAAGATCGTGTTCGAGTTGGTCCGATAAACAACAAATATCTTAAACGATACTATCCTTGAGATGTTTGTCTCTACCCTCAGCCAAATGCTGGGGAAAAGTGAACTACGCATGACTTGATTCCTCTAAGGATACGTAGTGCAGCTTGGAAAATAGCCAAGTTCAGTCACATCATCCATTTCATTCCATTACCATCTACTTTCACACCCATCTATTCCATCACATGAGTCTGTGTGAATAGTCACGCTATTTACATGAGAGCCAACTTGTGATAAAACAACTTCACGAGGAAAAAATGGCAACTCTCGGACACGAGTATAAAGTGCTCAACACACATCAGTCTATGTGAATAGTCATGCTATTTACATGAGAGCCAACTTGTGATAAAACAACTTCACGAGGAAAATAATGGCAACTCTTGGGCAAGAGTATAAAATGCTCAAAACTTTCTTGCTCTGTGCTTGAAAGCATTACCCTGAACTACGTGATGACTTGATTCCTTTACAAAGAGGATACGTAGGCAACTTGGCGCCACGTGCCAGGTCCAGTCACACCAATATTTAAATTCAATATTGCCCATTAAAATGAAGGTGATAATCAATAAGGGAGCACCAAGGATGTCATAATCTATATTCGAGAAGATACCAATGCAATACAAAGTTCGATAACATGTTGCACGGATAATGCGAGGAAATGAAGTTGAACACGAAGAAGAGAAGATTACAAGAAGGAGCGATGTGTTTATAAGCAAGTCAAATGTTGTCTCTTCACTCAAGTTGTGATCGTGTTAGATGGGTAAGAATATCTTGTATTCACATTTAAGTTAGGAAGGTGTTAGCACTTTTCAAATATGACAAATTTGAGTTGCCATTATTATCGTTAATTAAACATCAATAGTCTCGTATGAGTTATTGTATTGAAATAAAATTAAGCTTTTACTTCAATTATCGTTTCATGAATGTATTTATTCTATGCGATGTAGACTTGTTTTGGCTAAAATGTTTGAGCGTTAAGATCGCGTTACAACTAGCTAATCAGTTATATAAATAAAGGAAGAGACATAGATAAGGTACGAAATCTCTAAGAAGATGCAAGAAATAAATTGAAGTAATCTGAATTAGCTTGGACAAATGTAAGTTAGGAAATCATTCCAAGGATGATACAAATTTTCCAAATCAAACACAAAATCTAAATTGCAGAATACTTAAAGAAATGACAAAGACAAGCTACGATGTAGATGGTGCATTTTCAAAATGCCTAGCATAATGAATACAAAAGCATACTAAAGTAAAGGAAGCTACCCTGTCTTGGGGAGGCATGGTATAGGTAGGATCAGTGAAGAACGGGAGAGGCTCATGCAAAGGGAGCGACGAAGTAGTGGAACCATGAGAAGGCACAGGGTAGGGCAAAAGCGATAAGCTCATCAGTCGAAAATGTCAATGGACGATCACTAAGACCTGAAACGGAGGGAAGTGAGGAAGAAACGGATCCACATCATTGAGCCTAGGAATCCACTCACGAAGGAATGTCATTCGATGATGACTACGGTACCCGATTTCTTTAGAATCGACACTTAACCAAAATTTTCCTATGGAGGCAAAACACTTGTAGTGGTGGCGGATTGACGAGTGACGGTGACGGAGCCGACGAAAAACAAGGAGAACTCGGATTCGATGATTATGGCATGAAAAGGAGTCGAATTTGTCACGAAAGAGAGGAGTTTAGGGTGGCGAATCGAACGAATGGAGATGGTGGCGATGATGGTGTCGATCGGAAGAGGTGGTTGTAAGGTGGTGAGGGGTGGCCGTCAAGAGAGAGGAAGAGACTCGGACGAGAGAGGGAGAAGAGATATTTTAGGGTTTTATGTAATTATGATTTAATTAATATAATTAAATCATATGATAGGAATTTTAGGATAAGATTAAGGAAGTAGTATACAATTAATTATCCAATTGATAAAAGCTTCATGAAGCTTTACCAATAGATATTAATGGTGAATAAAGTTATAATAGTTCTACCAGGGAACCCTATAATTTTACATAAAGAAGCTTAAACAAGCAATTCCATATTTTTAATAATCAAAGTCTATTAAAATTGTCTAATACAAGCCATATATAATCTAACGAGGACATGCCCTCGTAATACACGAAATAAAGGTTAAGGAATAAAACGAAATATGTAAATAAAAGTGTAAAGAGAACGTAAGCGGAAACTATAAGACACCCTCAGATTTAGGCGAGTTTACAGTTTGGTCCTTGACTTCATCAGCTGAGTCTAATGTTCGTCCCAAGCACAAGGATTAGAAAACCGTACTTTGCCCCTTTGGTCCCTATCTTCATTCTTTCATTATTGGACGTCCCCCTCGCTCTCTTTATCCAAGCAATCATGAAACCCGGCACAATGTCACGACTTTTCTTGAACTTTGGATCGAGAATTAGGGCATTGACATGCTCGTAAAAATCATCCGGGATGCTCCGCCATCATGTAGCCTTGACGTTCAGAATCACTAGCAGCGATGAGGAGAGGCCATGAACATCCTTGATCATGTCATACGCCCCACCTTGATGATGATGAAAGATGAAATCCCCAAATTCTCTAGACATCATAACATTCGTCCAAAATTAGTGGAATCAAAGCTCTCACTCACTATTGTACTTTGAGATTTGCTTAGTAGCAATATCCTATTGACTCTTTAAGTGGGTTACCTCATGATCTTTTGAGCAAGTAGACCATCCTTAAGAGTAATAGCAAGCAAGATGTTCGAGACAGACATGACGTCCTTTTGAGCTAGCATGGACGTCTTTCTCTTTATAATAGCATCATGGTTAGACAACATGATGACCTTCTCGCTTAGCGGGCGTTCCTTTCTTTCACGGCCACATCATATTCGAACAACACAATGTCCTGCAGGTAAGTAAAGACGCATGTGCTTCCAACTTACTAGTCAATTGAGCTATGAGGGCGTCCTTTTCGGTTAAGAGTAACTAATACTCGCGAATGACCTTACCAGACTTCCTCCACGAATCGAGACAAAGAAAAATTAAATAAAACACACATGATAAAACATATTAAGGTAAATGTACATAGAATTCAAAAGGAAAAGGAAGGTTGAGTTACCATAGCACCCATTAAGACGCGTTGTAGCAACTCTAAAATCGGTGGTGATCGCCATGGTGGAAGACGTTGTGATGGGTAGTGCATGTAGCTTGCTTAGAGCCACATCCCCATTTTCCATCGGAATAATGAAGTTGCGAGTGTTCAAAAATTGATCGGCCCATTCACAAGCTAGATCAACTCGAGAAGTCGTGGGAGGCATGCGAACATTGGTTTGAGCTGATGTAGTTGAAGGAGAGCTTTGAACAAGAGTTGATGCTATGGTGGAAGAAACGGTAGAATGAGAAAAGCTAGCAAACGATGAACTTGGAAGATGAAGGAAATAGACTAAATAAATGAAACCTACGAAGATCGATGCATGACGTAGCGATAATAACATTTCCATCAAAGACAAGAAAGGAAGAGCTTACCAAGAGAAAGGCTACGAGTGTTATTGTGAACATCGGCTTCATTAGGAACTAGAGAAGAAGGACCTACAAGACGTGCTAACATTGTTACAAACAATTAATAAACGAGTGACTTGATTACATATACTATATATGCATGTATGTAGCTATTAAAAGAAAAAAAAACGTTGCTTACCATCTTGGAGCAACTTTTGCCTCTTCGACGAGCTAGCATGTAGAGGAGGTGACGAACCCACATTGATTCCTGAGGATGGCTCTATGGAATGATGAAGTCGCGAAGGATAAGATACACTCACGATTCGCCAATCGACTCGAAGGCGCGAGGATGTTTTCATTAGGAGTTGGCATCATATTACGATCTTGTGTTCCTACATAAACATAACCAAAAAAAAATACTAATTAAAAAAAAAACCCATATAATAACAATATAAGATGAGATACAAGGGTGAATTAAGATAAGTACCTGAGTTAGAAGAGATGGGGGGAGTAACTTGCCTACGAGATCGTGAAGTAAGCACAACGCGGTCGATACTTGGAATACTTCCCAATCACACAAACGGGCTGCATCTTCTTTTTCTTTAAGAGAGGGGATAGGATACGTGAGTTACTCGGGATGATAATGTCCAAACTTTGGACTTGATGTCCCATGAATTCCCTACGATTGGCTTCACAAGAAGAAGGATGAGTAACCATCTGCTTGCTCCCTAGATGATGATGGTGGTTCAAAGAGGACGAGTTTGGACTTAGCTTGAATGTATAGCAAATGTTAGTCTTGAGAGGACGAAGGAGTTCGAAGAATGAACCAAGAGTGCAAGGAATATTGAGTTCTCCACAACGTTCTATGTAAGTGTCAACAAGGGGCCAACCATTCGGCATGAGTTGCCCTAAAGATTTTCAAGAAAATTTAATACCTCACAAGTGAAAGAGGGCGACCATCCATCTCTAGTCTGTGGATCTTCTCGTCTAACATCATCTTCATGTAAACAACGCACCATCCATCTCTAGTCTCGTGGATCTTCTCGTCTCCATTAGGCACCCGGAATTGAACAAGGCAGTATCAATGTTGAAGGTTGCAACGTCTTTAGCAAGTTCCTTTCCTTTCCCAACATAGGAACTAGAAGCTTGATAACCTTTTCTAGAATAAAGGCCACCCCAAGGGTCAGAAGGATCAACGGACGATTCCTCCAGGTTGCTTATGGTCGTCAAGCTCACTCATGTCTCCTCTTCGTCGATTATGATCTGCATAGAATATAGATGCATAAGAAACCAACATAGTGTACTTAAAATGTATATAATAA
>JANIEQ010000198.1:0-26703 GCA_024708375.1 Oxalis stricta | reverse complement strand
AAGACGTGATCCGGATTCTATGTTCCCGGTCAAAGAAAAATTTAAAAAAAAATTAAAAACCGGAATCATTGATTCCGGTCAAAGACAAAGAAAAAAAATTAAAAAATTTTTTTGACCCAACTTTCAAAAAAGCATAGTTTGCATGTAGTTTAATCCTATTTATGAAACAGGGGGAAGATGAGTAAATTAAATTAAAGCCGTAGTTCTGACAATATCTAATTGCCTTAGAGAACTCGTAACCAACTAACGCGTCATTTTTTTCCACTCTCTTTATCTTTCACGTGCAAACACTCTCTTTATTTTTTTCCACTCTATTTTTTTCCACTCTCTTTATCGTAGTTCCGACAATATCTATTGTATTTTATTTTCAGTACCAAATTTTTTTGGACACACTTTCCATCTCAGCTTCTTCTTCCTCTTTCATCCACTCTCGCTCTCCATTCTTCTTCATCTTGGTTCTCTCTACTTCCTTTGTGTTCGACGACAATTGCCGAATTCCAACTCGCTGCTTTTTTTCTCTTTAAGTCGAGATCCGTTTCGAGCACCATCCCTCGCTTGAGCCGTCCGTCTCCAAAGAGCCATGGACGATTTCGAGTCAAACAAAAATTAAAAAAAAAAACACTGGATTTCCGGTTCATTGATTGTGAGACAAAGAAAAAAAATTAAAAAATTGAAACCCGGAATCATTGATTCCGATCAAAGACAAATTAAAAAAAAAAATTGAAACCCGGAAACATGGTTTCCGGTCCATGTTAAAACGGAAACAAAGTTTCCGGTCCAAGCTTGAAACGGAAACATTGAATCCGGTTGAAGCTCCAACGTTAATTAATACTAAAATCGGAAACGTTGATTCCGGTCCAACGTTAATTAATACTAAAACCGAAAACGTTGTTTACGGTCCAACGTTAATTAATCTAAAACCGGAAACGTTGTTTCCGGTCCAACCTTAATTAGTAAACCCGGAAACTTCGTTTCCGGAAAGCATTATTCATGTTCACACGTATACACACTATCGTTCACGAAAGATCTTGTAGCCGTATGAGTATTATCCATACTTTATCGCATCCAAATATTTACTCAGAAAATGTGTGAAAATAAAAACATTTACGCAGAGAAAACAGTCGCAATTAAGACATTGTACACAGATAAATCACTTATATGCTATTAATCTTACCACGACAGACAGAATTCGTGGAGCTAGTTGGGAGCATGCAATACAATGTAATTGCAAGTGTGGTTTTTTATTTTCGCAAATCTGTACTCCATATTGAATGGTTGGCAGCTGTGATCTGCTCCTCCTCTCTGACTTTTACTCTTTTCGAGCGGAAGTTGTTCACTTTGTCGGTGAACTGAATAATATTGTTGATAAACTACACTCCCTTAATTCTTACCCTTTGACCACATTTTTATTAAGTTTTGATTATGCCACAGCTTAATTATGCACATGAAATGAAATGTACACTCGGCCGGATACCAAAATGCCTTCGAGTCATATATTCGTCTCGGAAACAAAACCAACGCAATTGTCTGAGGTGTTTTTTCTTCTAGACTTTTTAAATGTTTGTAGAACTTAACATAAGTGTCATTAATCCATGTAGTTTCAAATAAAATAAGTCGTGATTTTCTACCTTTTTTTTTTTAAATGCAAATAGATTTAGAGTTGTTGGCGATGGTTGTTAAGAAATGGGTAACTCGGATATCCGACCCCATTACTCGGATATCCGGATATCTGCAGATGGATCATGGATTTGAAGTATTGTATTCTATCCGATTTGATAGTATTCGGGAATTACAAAAAATCCAACGAGTTGGATGCATTGTAGTTATTTTTCTGCTTACACAAATATCACATGAAATGAGTGGGTATTTATTAAAAATTATATGATTCTTACTTAAATTTAAATTTATAGATCGAATTTCGTGAATATTCACTGAACATTCGATATTCTGATCTTGATACATTACGAGTTTTATAGTTTGATATGCGTTTAGATATCCGATAAAATAAATCGGATTCAGATATGAATATTCAAAATTAGTCGGATATTTGATTCGTGATATTCCCTAATTATAGTAAACTATGTTAATTTCCTCATTTTTCACTTTTCGTATTTTTCATTATATTAGACATTTGAGGTTGATTTTTATAATCTATTTACTGTTTTGTACAAAAGAAAAACTACTAATGAAAACTAGAATATCTACTGCAACGAAAAACTAGAATATTCCACATTTCTGCTACTATTATCATTGTTTTATGATGTAAGTAATTAAAAGATAGTAGTAAAGAATAATATGGGTGGACTATTAATAAATAAATAATGCAAATGTTAGTCATAAAAATGCAAGTTGGCATGAAGGGAAGCAGAAGGGCAAATGAGTAATAGAAAGGTTGGAGGAAAAGGCGCTGGCGGGAAGACAGTCTGGCAGATACTTACATACTGGTGTACTGTACTTATCCTCCCCTGTCTCGGTTTTCACGTTGCTTTCTCTCCATTTTTTTACCATTTTATCCTTCTCCCCTCCCATGTTCCAAAAACCGTCGACTGTCGTCACTTTTCCCGTTTAGCTGACGGTCATTGTCTGCAGACCCTACAATAGTCTAGTAGTACTCCTTCACCGGTAACGGTTTCCGTACCTCCTTTTCTTACAGTAATAACCAGATTTAATTTACACTAGTACTACCACTGACTGACATAATAATACACTGGTCAACTTAATTATGCATGGTCAACACATTTCTTACTAGTTTATTCACATTTTACGTTCTTTCTACTTTTATCTGTTTAATGAAAATAGAGATAACACGAGTGTTTTTCTTTAATTTTTTAGATCAACCAAAAAAATTGTAGCAGTGTATGCTCGATTTACGGCTCCACGGATGCCGAGCTCTTGCTTCAAGCCCAAACATCTCGAAAAACGCGTTTTTTGCCATTTTTAGGTAAAAACACGTTTTTCGAGACAATTTGGAGCAAGTCAAAGCAAGCTCGAGCATCCGTAAACCGCAAAACGAACGCACCCATAGTTTTTCTAATAGTAAATGTAAATCTTTGGTTTGATTTTATAAATGATATTTATTTTAAAATATTTAAAAATTGATTTTTAGACATTTAAAATGAAATGGAGATGAAATGAAGAGTATCAATTATTTAAAATATATATTCAAAAACGTCATATTTATATATAATATATTTATATAGAAATATTATATAGAAATATGGAGGGAGTATTAAGTAAGAAAATTATATGGTGAAATAAACTTAAAAAGAAAAAAGTCAGTGTGCTTTTTTAAAAGATTTGGATAATTGGAGTGGACATACATTTCCTTCCTAATATAGGACAAACAAAGAAACATAAGGTCAAAAAGGTCCTTATATTAATAACCCACGTTTCAAAAGGACAAGCGCTGTTTACGACTATCATAAAACTGTACAGAATAGAGTAGAGTAGTAAATGCATTGCATGTTGTCAAAGCTCAGAAACTTGTACAGCTGTAAAGGTTAAAAAGGTAAATGAATGTGCCACTTGGACAGACTCTATATTTAATTTAAATTATTACAATAAAATCTATGAAGATCCAACTTAACTTTGGCCATCCAGAAATCCCAAACATAGAAGAGAAGACAACCAAACTAAGCGACGCGAAGAAATTAAGAAAGAGAAGAAATACTTCAACAGACGAGAATCTAGAGAGAGAAAGTTCTAAGAAGAAGAAGAAGAGCATTGGACTGGACCGTCAATGGCGGAAAATAAAACCACGACGAGCACTAGTAGCGACGGCATAATAGACCCAGAGAGCGTCAAATTGTTTGTAGGCCAAGTGCCCAAGCATCATGAATGAAGCTCAGTTGCTCGCAATGTTCAAAGAATTTGCTATCGTTGACGAAGTCAACATCATCAAAGACAAGGCCACTCGACTTTCAAGAGGTCTTTGTCTTCTCTTCTCTCCCAAATCTCACATTTTGCTCGATTTTTAGCATTTTGACTTTTGAGTGTGTGTGTGATTGAAGCTCTTACAAACTCTAATTTTGCTCGAGTGTTGTGTAGGGTGTTGTTTTGTGACTTGTCCGTCGCGGGAGGAGGCTGATAAGGCGGTCAATGCTTGTCATAATAAGAAGACATTGCCAGGGGTTAGTGCAGATTTGTCAGTTGGCTGTGATTAATTCGTTGGTTTTTCTTGTTAATTTTATACCACATCTGTGCATTTTAGCTGTAGGATTTGAAGATCTCGAAGTGTTAAATCAGAGATCTTGAAAGTTAGCTATGAATAGGTATTTGACTATCGTGCTGTGCTGTCAATTATTCAGTGCTACTCCTGTCCTGTCCAATATCATTGATGAAAAATGAAATTACCAACTGAAATGTGCCCAATTAATGCTGCATTGTTAAAACAACTCAACTGACAACCATAAACCTTTATCATCTTTAAGCACATGTCAGGTGGAGTAAAAAGTTTCCACTTTTGACTGTATAATAGGCATCAATGTTGTCTACAGAATTGCAATTAATGAAGTCTAAAAAAGGCAAACTTTTGAAAGGATTGAAGGTGTTTTTACTATATGCAGAATTGGAATTTGGTTATGTTGGAAAGTGTGGGAGACTGAGAGGGTACTATCTGTGATGATTTTGATGGGTATAAACTACTATCCAAAAGATCTGGATAGTTAGATGGAAACTCTCTTTTCAATGTTGACTAAATAAAATTAGGGGGTTCATTGCATATGGTCTTGCTTGTAGTTCAATTTACCTGAATGCTACACCAAACAACTTTCTGACCCTAGGTTATAAAGTGACTTGTGAGAGTTTGGCATGCTCTTACATGATAAAATTATGTTGATGCAGAGTTTATTGTCAACCTCTGTGATTCTCAGCTCACATGAATTGCTATCTTTGCATTGTTTTAGTCACCATGTTATTGTGTCACTGTTTTTGCTGCAACATTACTGATAAGAATACACCTCTGATATTTCTGTTCAATTCAGGCATCAAGCCCGTTGCAAGTGAAGTATGCAGATGGGGAGTTGGAAAGGCTAGGTGTTTAATATTATCTTCGTTTTATTTATTTGGCTGTATTTTTGAATTTACATTATTTGATGTGTCTCAAAGGATATACATATTCTGAATTTGATTCCCTACATTCCAGAACACAAACTGTTTGTCGGTATGCTTCCAAAGAATGTTTCTGAAGCAGAGGTTTCTGCACTGTTCTCGAGCCTATGGAACTATAAACGACGTACAAATTCTGAGAGGCTCTCAACAGACCAGCAAAGGTACACTTTATGGAATCCTTTTTTTTCACTTCCCCCTATTTTCTTTTCTATTAGAGTAAAACTTTTTGGAAGACACAGGAGGTGCATCCTAATTGCATTTCTTGAAGCTCAAAGAGTAAAAAAGTCACAATCTTGACTACTGAACATTTCTCTTCTGTCTAATTTTTGGCAGGTTGTGCTTTTGTGAAATTTGGAAACAAAAGAACAAGCCATGGCTGCAATCGATGCAGTAAACGGGAAGCATAAAATGGAGGTCTGTGTTCACTCTATGTTTTTTGTTTTCGGACAGTTGAAAATTCAGCTTCAAAACATCACTCCCAGTCTAAGGAGTTTGTTCGTGGATATATTTTGCAGATTCTATCTGGTGTACATGTGCTTTGTGGCATTATTTGTTTAATGGATTGAGCATGTATCTAGTAGTATATTTTCTGATTACATGTGCTCTGTGTCATTATTTGCTTTCCTTTTCAAGGGTTCAAGTGTTCCATTGGTTGTTAAATGGGCGGACACAGAAAAGGAAAGGCAAGCTCGGAGGGCTCAAAAAGCACACTCTCAGGCTTCCAATATACCAAATATTGACTCGCAACATCCTTCAATATTTGGAGCCTTGCCAATGGGCTATGCCCCACCATATAATGGTTATGGATATCAGGTAAGGCTGCTTTCTATGAAATATTTGATAGTTAAGAGGGGAGACATATTTGCAGTAAAAGTAATTATGTTGGTCTTTTATAGGCCCCTGGTGCTTATGGACTTATGCCATACCGTTTGCCAGCAACGCAAAATCATCAGGGTTTCCATAACATGGTTTCTCCTATGAACCAAGGAAATGCATTACGAGGAGTATCACCTGTTCTTTCTCCCACCATGGGCCCAAGAAATTATCCTGTGCCTTCTCCTGCAAGTTACATGCCATTGGCATATGGAGCGGGAATGATGAATCACCGCTCACCTAGACCAGGCCAAACTTCATTTGGAAGCAACAACTTTGCAACATCTTCAGTAGGCAATGCAAACTCTGGCGGTGCTCAGCTGGAAGGTTTGCCTGATTTTTGTGTTATTTCCTCTAAAAAGTTTAAAATTTTAGTCTTTACTTGTTTCCTGTTAACTCTTTTTTGCCTTTTCTGCTAGGTCCACCTGGTGCTAATCTTTTCATTTATCATATACCTCAAGAATTCGGTGATCAAGAGCTTGCTAATGCATTTCAACCATTCGGAATGGTCTTGAGTGCCAAAGTGTTTGTAGATAAAGCAACTGGCGTCAGTAAATGTTTTGGTAAGATTAAAAGAGGATCATTTTTCCCTTTGATCCGATTATAATAGCATGTATGTTGACAAGCCTTTAATTATTTACAGGATTTGTCAGTTATGACTCGGCAGCTTCTGCTCAGTCTGCTATTGGTGTGATGAATGGATACCAATTAAGTGGTAAGAAATTGAAAGTTCAGCTAAAGAGGGACAATAAATTAAGTAAACCCTATTGATTGGAAGGAAAGTTAGTAATGGAAAGGTGTTCATGCAACCCTATTGATTGAGACGACTGATTAAGGGTAATCAACATGATGATCTGGGATAGACTGTCACATGCGTAGTTCTAATCCTCCTTGTAATTGCATTGGGATTCAACCCACAAAAAACAAACTTGTAATTCATACAATTTGTAATCTCTGTATCATGATATTTAACTTATACACTAAACTAATTAGCAATTTATTGATTTTTCCATCCAAACTTCTGTTTATTCTTAAAGACATTCTCCATTTTTGCTTCCACCGTCTGCATGAATGACTTGCCATTTTCTTCTTATTTTCGATTATGCTCTAATCAACAATGGTGAAATTATTATTTTTCAATTTAATTAGGTACATTAATTTAAACAAAGTTTTAAATTTGCACCCTCTAAAGTTAAGAAATGTCTTCAGGTCCCAACTAAATTTATGTCAAACTCTATACAAATTAAGTGCCCCCAGAATAATTTGGGAATTATTACATAGAGGCAAACACCTATCAGAACTTTCATGTTACGTTCTGCTATTTGAACTTTATTTTGGTTAAACACGTTTTCACCTGCTGTTAATGATGGAAAGGTTTTTTCTTTTTTTTGGACGATAAGATTGAAAGTTAAGTAGCAGAATGTAACGGTGCAAATAACGGAAGTAAAGTTGTAAGTAGAAAATGAGAAGTTAGGTAGAATAGGAAGAAGCTCACAATTTTTAGATAACTTCACCGTCGTGATGTCTCTTTCTTTGATTCTTTCACCCATTTTTTTTTTTAATCCTCCTCATTTTCAACAGTCTCGCCTCTACAAAGTACTTCTGATACAAACAAATTCATAAAACAATAAATAATGCAATTAATTAACGTTCAACTTAATTAACTGTTTAATGTGTTAAAGTCGTGGTTTTGATTTGTTTATATATTCCTTCATATCTCTGGCTTTTGATTATCTGGAGCAGCTTTTGTTGTCATCTAAAAACTACTTTCATTTTTAAGTTCAGTATTTGGCGGCACATAGCTACTAGAAGCATCGTCCACTTAATTGACATTGAATTTGTCCAACTTTGATTTGTTTTCTCAAAGTATAATCATGCTAGCTAGCAAAAAGGAGTACCATGTGTACTAATTTCTTATGAGATGAACTAAGCAGATTTGTGGGTTAGGTGCCAAATTTTGACTAAACGATCAGAGATCTCCCCTCTATACATAATACAACTAATGTTTGATATGGGATTAACCACAAAGCGTCGATTCATGTTTTAACTTTAGGTGAAAAAAATGCAGTTTGTCCTTTTAGCATATTCCTTGGATGTTAATACATATAAGGATGATATGACAACGAGTGATTGCTTTGTGGCAAATAAGTCAACGACAAACTGTTAGCAGCTTCCCAACAAAAATTTGTCACTCCTTACTTTTAATAAAACATCATATACTATGTAATTAATGATGGAAATTACACGCGTACAGTAACCTGTTCAAGTTGCTGTGGAAATGGTAATGGGAAAGATGGGTGTTCTGTTCTTATTTGTGATCTTTTGTCGTAGGCATTTGATACACGCAAAAAAACTTTGTTTTAGTTAGCTTCGGATCAATTTTAATCATTCAAAAGATTTCTTAACATTTTCTAAATTTATGCTCACTAAAAGGTCAAAACTTCCTGATTTTGGATAATTTTTTTAAGACAAACCTTCACCAATAAATTTTTGTTTTTTTTAATATATATATATATATATATATCTGAGACAAACTTAAAGTCATTTTAATATTGAACATTCTTTGTTAGAGTTAATTACGAAACATTATTGTCCAACCCAAATAGGAGATCAGATTATGTGAGAAAATTTGAAATGTGAACAGATGTCGAGTATTGAACATCAGACTTTTCATTTTTTAATTATATTGATTAATTAAAATTAATAATGTAACAGAAATTTTAAATAATGTCACTACGTATGTAACTCACCTTCATTTGTCATGTAAAAATAGATAATTAAATAGGTCCAAAAAAATATATATTCATCGCAAATTGATGGAGTTATAGTTTACAACAAAATTAATTAACTAATAGAAATATGAGACAAGGTACTTAATGAGTCCTTAATAGAAGTTAATAAAGTTTTAATGTGCTTTGAGATTAAGTATATATATATATAGAGAGAGAGATCGTTCAATGGGCGCTAATGAAATATAGACTTTTTTTTTTTAATGTTAATGAAATATAAACTTTTGAGCCTTGTTTTCTAGAATATAAATTACGCATGTCATTTATATTAATTATTTTAAGGCAATTAGGGCTCAAAAAGTAGCAGTCTTTCTATTAATTATGCTCTGTGGAAAATGAATGATAAAAGAAAAAAAAACAGTATTACTAGTATAACTATATATAGTCTTTTTGACGACATGCTCAATTTCCACGGTCGTTGCATTAATTAGAAATATTGCTAATCCTTTTATCATAACTTCTGAGTTCTTAGAACCATCTCCACAACAAATCCAAATAATTATTTGGGTTGTTATTTGGATTTTATTCTTGCATTGGAACAAATAATTAGGTTGATGACATGTCATTCAAAAATCCATAATTTTATTTCTCTAATTTTTTTAAAATGAATTCAAATGAATATTTTATTGTTTAATTCATCTACTCACCTTCTTTTCTTATCAAAATACATCCAAAAAAATAAGTAACACACATTTAAAAATAAGCTATAAATTATTTGCTTCATGTATTTGCTTAACTAAGAAATTTACTAATTAAATTATTAAAAATCTGAAATGTAAGTAGCGATTGATGTAAAAAAAGTAACGATTCAAAATTCACATTATAAAATATGATTTGCTTAATTCTTTAGATTTCTTTTTTATAATAATTCTTTAGATTTCAAAATTTACAATTCATTTGATCAAATAAAAAAATCAAATCAAATCAAATCGTTTAATCCAAATTCAAGATTCTATTCACAAAATTCTCAACAATCAAAATTTCATATTCATAAAAAAATCAACCAAATTTCATGTATTATAAAAAAAATGAAATGAATAAATTAAATAGTTTAATTTTTTAATGATTATATTATACAATAATTTATAAAGAGAAGTATAAAAAAGTATAATTATTTTATATATCATTAAATTTTAATAGTTATATATGTTAGTTATTTAAAGTTGAGATTTAATAATTTGGTGTAATGAAATCTATGGATTCAAATTTATATGAATATTAATATAAATATTAATTTTTTTCTTTATATTTTTATTTATATTGATATTTATGTATTGACATAACTTGAAATGTAAAATTGAATTTTGCACCGAAAAAATATTCTACCGCATTTGATTGGTGGCAAGCCACCGAGTAGTATTGTAATAAATATTCCCTTGTTCAACAAAATAATTTCATATTATACTTGACATTAATGGCGGACCTAGACTCAAGATCCAGAGCAGCTAGTTAAACAATGATATTTTTTATAATCTTTAATTAGGAAGTAATTTTTTATTAAAAATATTATGCAAAATTACGATAATAAAAACACAATAAGAAAATTTATTTTGAATATACGTTATTGAATTTTATTAATCACATGAATAATATAATAGAATCGACGAATACATATTAATTTAACAGGAATTAAATATACATGAACATACATACATGAGCATCGAATTAAACAAAATAAAACATGCATAAAAGTAAATCGAATAAAAGTTTTAAGGGAAGAAAAGACACAAACAATGGAGGTCGATGTTATCGCTTTCCTTAAAAGCGTAATACGCTCCGTACTATGCTTCGATTAGAACGGCGTACAGACTTCCCAAGATACAACCACTATAGAACTAGATCATAAGCATAATATGTAATCTACGTTCTTCGAAACTTACGATATCTAAACTCTCCAGCATCTATGTAGACGCCACGTAGATAGAATGGATGCAAAGGCTAACCGATATAAAATCCTAATTTTCGGTGTAGAAAATTATGAAGGGTTTGTCCAATATTTATAGCCAAAAGGTATAAGAGATATTCCTAAAAGATTCTCTCGACTTGGAGTGCACACAAAGAAAAGCACTCGATAGATAAATATAAATCAATATTTATCTTATCGGATAATCACTAGGTTTGCACATATCAAAAATCCAATCACATGTGAGACGGACAATTCTAATCGGTTCGAACAAGTCGAATCGGACAATCTTAACATGTCTAGCCGAATTTATGGCTGGGCCCAAATGGGTCGGAGCCCAAACATGTCCGAAATGGGTCAAAACATAAGCCAAGTCGACCTGGATCAATACCCTAGTCAACCCGAATTGGGTCGAGGCCCAAAACCACAATCTAGCGGCCTACGTGCACGTATGGACACTATAGACTTCATCTCTACATGCAAGTCAAGTGACCCATTATATTGAGAATCTATATATAATACAACTATTGTTGTGTAAATAAGTAATGTGGGATAATAAACAAAGTGTCTATTATCCTAACAAATTGCTCCAACTTCTCAACATAATTTCTCATTCACCATGGACCAAATTGATCATATGAATATTCAATCTTCATCTACAAATGAAGAACTACGCATTAATACCTAATTTCAAAATATTCGGACACTAGAACCCATTAAAAAATCTGGTCAAACTACAATTGACCATACTATATTATCAATTTTGTTCAATAATTTTCATGTGCCTAGTGAATAATATTACATCCGTATTCACAATACACTCTATTTTAGATTTTTCAATTTGTCTCATAAAATGATGATTTAGATCAAAATATAATATATTTTCTTATTATTTTATATATTAATATCTTAAAAAACACATATGGATAAAAAACAAAGAAAGAAAGAAATACTGTCTTTTGTTCACAAATAAAGTAAATACTTTTACATTTGCAATTTTAAGAAAGTATGTTTATGAAGAAGCCAGTTGTCTTGTCTTGTCCGTCTAACATGTGGGACGAACCGCAGCGACATGCTTACGTGAAACTAAAGTTCCGGTTATACGTACTATTATATTCTCTCGTTTGTCGATTATTTTGTTTCGTTTATATGGCGCGTGACATGACCACATAGGAGAAAAATGGGTCCAACAATGACAATGAAACGAGGAAAAAACAAACCCTCCTACTTTTTTCTTACAAAACACCGAGTTTTGATCGTCGAACACCTATCCAGTAACCAAACGCTAAACTATCCCTCTAATCAAATATCATTTGATTTTATTCTATCCCTAACTATATAAAAAAAATTATTTTTCTTCATAAAAAAACCATTAAATTTTTCACTATCCACTATTAACTATTATTTTATTAAATGCGAAGACACAAAGTACACGTATCATTCATTGGTTCATTTCCTTATGAAAAATGCTTAAAAACACTCTTTTACAACATAACTCGCCGATGTAACACACCTCCTTCCCTCAAATCTGTCGTGATATACACGCTATCTATTTAACCGATTTTTCTTGCGTTGAAAAACACCGAATACGCCGTCGTTTTCATTGAAACACGCTAGATTGAAATTTCATTTGCAAAACTACGCCGTTTTTTATTTGCAAAAATTAGGAGTTGACAATTCATTCCACCGATCTCCTCCCCATGGCGATAACTTCTCTACCTTAACCACTCTCCTCCACGATCCCACCCCACGAACTCCATACTCCT
The DNA here is from genome assembly GCA_024708375.1 of Oxalis stricta. Lineage (NCBI taxonomy): Eukaryota > Viridiplantae > Streptophyta > Magnoliopsida > Oxalidales > Oxalidaceae > Oxalis > Oxalis stricta. The sequence continues at coordinate 14,263 of JANIEQ010000198.1, read as the reverse complement.
CCAATAAACTTTCCATTCCCTCCTTTCCCTACAAATATGGAGGGTTTTCGTAAAAAATAAACTTTTGTAAACCCTAACAATAACTTTGAAGAATCGAATCAAAGTGACTTGTTTATAATTGGGTTTTTTTTAAGATTGTTGATTTGATTTGTGTATTATTTGTTCGATTTGTTGTTTACTAAATTTCGATTTTTATGATTCTATCGTTCATGGTATGGGATTTTTGGATTTCCTATTATGTAAATATGCATCCCAAGCTCTCAGACCGTGCAATTAGAAAATCATTGAGTTTTACGTTCCCACTGTTAAGCTTCAGCGAGCACGTTCTTTGCGCTTAATTCATTCTCTCTTTGAAGGGAACCATTCATATTGAATTGGAGAACCTCGAAGTCGAGTCCATAGTTCTATTAAAACTCTCCTGGAAACCTCAAGAAGGCATTTTCGGCTTCAAATCTTCTTCCATAAACATCAGTCACATCTTCTTCTAAAGAGGAAACCTCTTGATCCGAAGAAATTAGCCTATTTGTATCATCCAAACGATTGCGAATGAATGAGAATCTACCATTTTTCAATTTGGGATTCGAATTATACTCATGCTTGATTGTTGTTAATTCATTATGCTTTTAATTATTGTGGGTTTTTTATTACGATCAATATCGAATTGTGTTTCAAGGTTTTTGAGATGACTTATGTTCTATAATAATGGATTTTGTATCTATTTCTTCAATTGCCCTTGTCTATTCCACTATCTTCTTCACCTCCTAAATTTAATGTAGGTATGCAAATCTATTTCTCATGGTTTCTGTGTGAATTGTCCCATGACGGCAATTGAAATCACTAAAGCCCTAAAATGGGATTGATGAAGTCATTCTTCAAAATCTTCATGGCGCTTCAGCGAATGTGAGATTTTCTCTTAATTTTCTCTTTCTCTATGAGTTTTCCTTACATGTTTCTGAGGACTTGCAAGCTTCAACATCTTACTATAATTTGAGGTACCCATTGAGTTTACTTCTTTCAACATCCATCCCCCCTCTCCTCCCACTCTCTCCCGCCGCTCCTTTCCCTCCATGAGCCATCTTGAGATTTTGCCTATTATCGATTATGACTTGACACTTCTCTTCCAACTACTACTATTATTTAATATTTCTGGTATTTCATTCTGAAATTCCTATACCTAAGATAGAAATTAAAATTAGGTCGAGAACATTTACGTGAAAAATATGAATATCTATAAATGTACATTGTGGTTTCCTGACATGGATTCTTGGATTTTGATCGGCATATGAGATAAAGTGTATTTTTGCTTTGTATAATATATGATGATAGTATAGTTGTTGGATTTATATTCTCTCCTCTAAGCTTGTTCATTCGATAATTGATTATGGTCATGCGGTTTTAAATTTTGACTTCGTGTTTGTAATATGAGTTTTTCGTTTTTTGGTCATCTAACATGATGAATTTGCGAAGCGACCATTGGGAGCCTGATTATAGTTTGCATTGCTTTTTAATATGATATCTAAACATACTGAAATATTTATTTTATTACAAATCTTAAAATCTTATACCCACAGGAAACAACACATGTATGTGATCTATGTTAAAGCAGGAGTTTATGAGGAATCCGTAACCGTGGCAAAGGAGATGGTTAATCTTACAATGTATGGCGATTGGATCACAAAAGACCATTGTTACAGGGAAGAAAGGTTATGGAGATGGCATTCAAAATGTATCAGACTGCAACTTTTGGTATGTAAATTATCCCAGTCAACAAATTCTTGAGGTTTTTAGGAAATAATCCTAATTCCTAACGGACCACAATCGGGGAATTGATTTTTTTTTTTGGATAGTCACAATACATCGATTTGTTCCTTTTTTTAACGAATGACTCGTGATATTTATTTTTTGTGTTCTGTTTTTGCAGCGGCAATTGGAGATCGATTTATGGCTAAAGCTAATGGGATTCAGGCACACGACAGGTGCGGAAAAGCGTCGAGCAGTGAGCAATCGGATCGACGAGTCCAATCGGATCGTGCGATTTTCCTAAAGCTCCGACGATACTACGAGGGCTGTGTGGTCACAAGTACAATAGATTTTATTTTTGGAGACGCAACCGCGATCTTCCAAACATGTCTTCTTTACATTAGGAAACCGCTAGAAGAGCAACAAACCACTATCGTCGCTCAAGGCCGAGAAGATCAATTTGTGACGACAGGAATCGTTCTCTAGAATTGCCGTATTCTAGTATACAAGGATTTCGAGGCGACGCTTCCAAGTTCAAGAATTTCCTAGGAAGGCCCTGGAAGGAATACTCAAGGACAATCGTGATGGAAACGAAGATCCCCGATTTCATCAGCCTCGATGGGTGGGCCCCATGGCTAGGAGACTTTGGTCAGAAGACTTGCTACTTTGCCGCATGTCACTCACACCCAGGTCGGTCAAAAATTTAGAACTTGCCATAGCTTAATTTTTACCTTGGTCCAAATCGGTTTGATCGCAGTGTTATATTAGAACGGGTCTATGTGGGTTTGTTTTTATTTGACAGGTCATATTTGCAAGGGTCCATATTGATTTTATTTCAAGCTAGAGTTTACTCCAAACTAAATAATGCAAGCTATCTTACATACACATTATGTAAGAAAAGTTTATATTAGGAATAATGATTAGTCTGAACAATTTACGCCCTTTATTATATAACAATCCTAAAATATTTACGTGACTGTGCTTAAAGAGATGCAAAATATTACCGATATGGATATAATAGGAGAAATTATCTTGTTAGATATGTTTATTTTAGGAGGAATCCATACAAATACTCGGGTATAATAACAAAGCTACTCTCTTTATATATTTGCGTTAGAATTTTACAAAGGATTGAAATGTCTCTACTATAAATTCTTATGATAAAATATTATATGAACTCCTCGATATTTTATGAAATATACAATTTAATCTTTCATCTTTACATATTATATACATAAATCCAACAAATTACAAGCACCAATATATAACTCTCTAATGGGTTGTCGACACCCTTTCTATGGTCTACTTTTTTTCTTCCTTAAAGAGTATGGTCTAATTTTTCACTGCCTTAAAGAGTAGCAGAGCAAAAAACATGGAGATATGTGACATTTTTATAAAAAATAAGCAATTTCCCTACTTTTTTTATAATAATTTCCTATCATTTTAAAGAGATCAGTCTTCTTTCATAGACCCTGAATGCAGGATGAATTATCTTTGATTGCTGATTATGGCATGGCTTTGATGATTCTAGCTTTAAGATGAAGACTTTTTTCTTTTTAATTGGTCAGATTTATCATTTTGATCTTCCTCGTGAGATTCCTTGTGAAGTCCCTGGAAGTATCATCTTCCATAGGAACCTGAGACATTGGAGCACTCTGTTGTAATAATGTAAAACCACATTCCAGTCATTGTTTTGCTTACAATTCAAGTAAATATATCTATGATATGTTTGGATTCATATTTTTTGGGACCCCTTAATAGGATCTATATGAGGCAGTATATTGCTCTTTCTCTGGATAAGAAAAGCAAAATGACAGACGAAAAAGAATGCATTGGGTTTACTTAAACCGCAAGCAATTATAAACTCTCATTCTCGGAAGAATTTGAACAATTGGTCCTCAAAATTTAAGAAAATGTCCAGAAATCTTACCTATTTCATTACCGATTACCGATTTCATTATACAACTATCCAAAAAATGTTGTCATGGCACACATTAAAGATACGCTGGATGCTACCAACATGCATATAGTAGATAAATTTAGTTTGTTAGATTTATTTGTTTTAGTACGAGTTCGTGCTAATACTTGACTTATGATGACAAATTTACTTTCTTCATGTGTATCAAATTATTTTTTGATACGCTAATTTTTGTATAAACGTTAGAAAAATTGTGTTAGAATATGACGAGAGGATTGAAGTATCTTCACCGTAAATCCTCATAATAACATATATAAAATATGAAGTCCTCGAGATTTTAAAAAATCAATAACTTAGTCCTTAATCTTTATTTATTGTGTACATCAAAACGATAAATTACATCCTCCATTATATAATTCTGCTAAAATGTGAACTAAGTGTTTGACCGGTAAATGATACACTGAGATATTACATACAAACATATAATATAAAAAAAATTAAATAAAAATATGTTTATATTTCTTTGAATGCATGCATCGCACGGGGATGTATACTAGTCTTATCTTATATAGACAATAGCAAGATTTTTAATTTTAAATTTGTTTGAATTGCAAATTTTTGTTGTCAAATCAACATCCGACACATGGTGTTTTATTAACGAATAGTAATTTGATACATTTATTTTAAAATTTTGAATTTAATTAGGTTTCAAGTTATAATTTTAAATCAATAATATTATTTTTTTACATATTCTAATTAGAAAATCAAAATACAATAATAACGTAGTGATTCCTAATATAATTCTACCAATTACTTTTTCCAATATAATAATTTTATTTCTAATCAATTTCTTATATAATTCTACCAATTATTAATGTTTAAAAGTTCGGACTTCCCGTCCAACATGACATGACTAAATCGACTTGTTATGAGAAAAAAAAATACCATTCGATTTTTATTTTTCATCCCCAACTTTCTTAGAAAATCTTAAAATAGTCCCAAATTATTTTATTTATCTACTTATACCATCTTCTTGACTCCCTCCTTCATGAAGAATTACCGGCCGTGTGCAACTCTTTAACATCAAAAACAATTCATATAAGTCGAGACCTGAAACCCACTATATTAAATATATCAATTGCAGCTTCGATGGCTCAATATCACGATTTTGGGATATAAGGTTAATGTATATGGTGAATATTGGGAAACTTAATTTGAGGAATAGACACGGTTAAGTATATCCATACCTCCGATCACTGCTGGTGATTTAATATATAGATAGATTTCATGTCGATCGGAGGGCGAGTCTTGGCGCAATCGATTAAGGTTGTTCTTTTGTGGCGTGGAGGATACGGATTCGAATCACGAAAACATGCCTCTTTATAAATGTAAGGAGAAGATTGCGTATTATGACATCCTCCCTCATACCTTCCAAAATGGGGAACTTTAGCGCACTCAAAAATTTGCCTTTTATTTCATGTCTGATCGTAGAGACTATGAATCTATAGAGAAGAGGCAGGTTGTTATTAAAAAAAAAAAGAGAAGAGAAGGCGGGTCCCACTTTACTCCAAAAATAGAGATGTTTGGTTACTGAAATAACGGGTAGAAGATTATTTATTTCATCGTCCATGTCGCTAAAATAGCCACGTAGGATAACCAGTCGTGTTTTGTTGTATTCATTGTGGGTCCACTTTATCCTATGTGAAGGAAATAACTGGCACGTAACGAATGTTAAACGGGAACGTTAATGACATGTTGGTATTCCGACTCGAGCGGCGGAACTACATGCTATCTAAAAGGTTTAATGAATCCATTTAATTTTAATATTATTTATATTTTATGTAATTATTTTTTAATTGAACCCATATTCAAAATTATATTTGAATTTAATTTTTTTTCAAATATAAAATTAATGAATTAAAATTTAAGGTTTGAATCCATAATGTTCAAGTCATAATTTTGTCATTGCCGGCTACGGACAGCGGATAATAGACGAAATGATAATTTAGAGACCAGATTTTAATCTTTGATAATTTAAGAGGTATAAATGCAAGGAGAAGATCACGTATTATGACATCCTCTCTCATACATTTCAAAATAGGAAATATTAGCGCACCAAAATTTGCCTTTATATTTCATGTCCGATCGCATAGTACTTATGAATCTATAGAGAAGAGGCGGGTTGTTATTAAAAAAAAAAAAAAGAGAAGAGGCGGGTCCCATTTTACTCCAAAAATAGAGATTTTTGGTTACGAAATAACGGGTAGAAGATTATTTATTTCATCGTCCATGTCAGGTAAAATAGCAACGGAGGATAACCGATCGTGTTTTGTTGCATTCATTGTGGATCCACTTTATCCTATGTGAAGGAAATAAGCGGCATGTAACGAATGTTAGACGGGAACGTTAATGACATGTTGGTATTCCGACTCGAGCAAACGGAACTACATGCTCTGTCTAAAAGGTTTAATGAATCCATTTAATTTTAAAATTATTTATATTTTATGTAATTATTTTTCAATTGAACCCATATTCAAAATTATATTTGAATTTTAATTTTTTTTCAAATATAAAATTAATGAATTAAAATTTAAGGTTTGAATTCATAAGGTTCAAGTCATAATTCCGTCATTGTCACTTCGGACGCTGAATAATAGACGGAATGATAATTTAGAAGACCAAATTTTAATCTTTGATAATTTAAGAGGTATAAATGCAAGGAGAAGACTCGCGTATTATGACATCCTCTCTCCATACCTTTCAAAATAGGAAATTTTAGCTCACCAAAATTTGCCTTTTTATTTCATGTACGATCCCAGAGACTATGAATCTATAGAGAAGAGGCGGGTTGTTATTAAAAACAAGAGAGAAGAGTCGGGGTCCCACTTTACTCCTAAACAAAGATGTTTGGTTACGTAAATAACAGAGTAGAAGATTATTTATTTCATCGTCCATGTCGTTAGAAATAGCCACGTAGGATAACCAGTCGTGTTTTGTTGCATTCATTATGGGTCCACTTTATCCTATGCGAAGGAAATAACCGGCATGTAACGAATGTTAAACGGGACGTTAATGACATGTTGGTATTCCAACTCGAGAGGCGGACCCTACATACTATCTATTAATGAATCCATTTAATTTTAATATTATTTATATTTTATGTAATTATTTTTCAATTGAACCCATATTCAAAATTATATTTGAATTTAACTTTTTTGTCAAATATAAAATTAATGAATTAAAATTTAAGGTTTGAATCCATAAGGTTCAAGTCATAATTCGTCATTACTGCCGGAAGCAGATAATAGACGGAATGATAATTTAGAAGACTAGATTTTAATCTTTGATAATTTAAGAGGTATAAATGCAAGGAGAAGACCGCGTATTATGACATCCTTCCTCATACCTTCTCAAAATGGGAAACTTTAACGCACCAAAATTTGCCTTTTTATTTCATGTACGATCTCGAGACTATGAATCTATAGAGAAGAGGCGGGTTGTTATTAAAAAAAAACATAGAAGAGGCGGGTCCCACTTTACTCCGAAACAAAGATGTTTGGTTACGTAAATAACGAGTGTAAGATTATTTATTTCATCGTCCATATCGGTAGAAATAAGCACGTAGGATAACCAATCGTGTTTTGTTGCATTCATTGTGGGTCCACTTTATCCTATGTGAAGGAAATAACTGGCATGTAACGAATATTCAAACGTGAATGACGTGTTGGTATTCCGACTCGAGCGGCGGACCCACATCCCGTCTATTAATGAATCCATTTAATTTTAATATTATTTATATTTTATGTAATTATTTTTCAATTGGACCCATATTCAAAATTATATTTGAATTTAATTTTTTTTTCAAATATAAAATTAATGAATTAAAATTTAAGGTTTGAATCTATAAAATTTAAGTCATCATTACTGTCATTACCGATTCGAACGAGATAATAGACGGAATGATAATTTAGAAGATCAGATTTTAATTTTTTATAATTTAAGAGGTATAGTTTTAACGATCCATGTTATTAAAAAGAAAATTTATTATATCTTTTGGTCAATAATTATCTTTTTTTTTTTTTTCATGAAAAAGTTTTTGTTTTATAGTATAAATAATTATCTTGGATCGATTAGGGAGATTTGTTTTTATAGTATATGATATTTATTCATTGTTAATTACATGTGGTATAATTTTTCTTACGAAATTATGTTGTATGATGGAATTCCAAAATATGGAAAAAAAAAGTTACCAGTTTGTAATTAGAACGTTACACGCATATTTATTGAATTAAATTATACATGTGGAGAATAAAATACTACTATAAAGTAGCCAACCCTTTTGTTCCTTCTAGAAGAAAAGGCTATAGGTTTATGTCACTTTCATTTCTCTTCCCAAATTCATATTTTGCTTTCTTCTTCACTTCACTTTTTTTTTTTTTTTTTTTTTCCTTCATAAATTATCGTCAAACAAGACAGCCCACGTCACATTATTTACTCTACAACTCAATTTCCCCATGTTTAAATACATTTACTCTCATACATAGCAATAGGAAAATTAAGAATATTGTTAGTTAGGAAACATGGAGTGGAGGAACTTTTTCAATAATGGATCATCAGCAGCTAAATTCAACATCTCTTCTTTATTCTTCATTGAGGACTCTGGTGATTCTGAGGATAATTATTCTAATAGATATTAACGTTCATAAACGCTCGAACGAAGAGGACGACGACGACGATGATGCCGAGTCTTGCTGCTGGGAATGCGAGCCGTCCGATCATCACCAGTTTGATTGGAGTACTATCACTACTAGTATTACTAACCAAGTGGTGAATAATAACAATATTGAAGAAGAATTATTAGTTGATGATGACGATGAAGAAGAAGAAGATCAAAGAGAAGGGGATGAAGAAGCTCATAGCTACACAATTCGCCGGAAAAGAAGGAAGAAGATTATTAATCTACCAACAATAGGGACGTTCCGGGATAGTCTAAATCCAAGTTATAATCTCGATATTGACGATGAACGATTGAAGAATAAGGAGATGGAAGACAGATTGTTCTGGGAAAGTTGCTTTGCTTCCTAAATTCCTACACAATCTTCCTTCTGGGAAGGATCAAACATAGAAATTACTACTAATATTCTGTTCGTGAAAAAGGTAAAGGCTATAGTTGAATGCTGGTCATTTTGCTTTTAACTGTAAATTAGCTAAATCGTAACAAGACATTAGCTACTCGCAATTATTCAATTACTTATATCACATAGTATTATTTTGTATTTTTAGATTTATTTATATAAATATATAGTTAATTAATAATTTTTATTAGATTATGTCCATTTGAATAATCTTAAATATACAATATACTATGATATAGAGGTAGTATCTATTACGATAATATTTATGTTAACCGTTCGGTTCACGAATTACTCTTGTTCATATCTTTTTAATATTTTTATTTCTTTGTCACTTTCTCTTTTCGAATGCCATATAGAATTAATAAAGAGTATTCGAAGATATGATATAAGGTTTCCTTTTCTATAAAACCCATAATATCGAATATTGACACCTTTTTTTTATGCTCGAATGTTGACACCTTTATATATATCTTAAGATTTATTTATTTATTTATATAAAAATTAGTAGACTTATGATTTATTGAATAAAATAACTATAAAATAACATGAGCTATCTTATATTATTTAATCTTTATAACATTTCACAGTCAAATAGATAAAAAAATATAAGAGCTAAATCGCAATACAAATTAGTGTGGCAATGTCTAAAATCAGGTCGTAGAATTTCTCTTATCATTATTAACCCGGGACATTTCTGAGAATTTTAAAGATGTCAAACTTTTATTCAAACAATATTTTCTTTTGGAAAGGGTGTCGTAAAAAAAAAAAGAAAGAAGAAATCAACATTAAAAACTTAAACTACAAAAAAAAAAATACTACCCCAACACCCCCAAGTTCCCTTGCTAAAAAAAAGAAAAAGAAATAGACCATAGAAACACCACTACTTCCGCTCATGTTGAGACTAAACAATCAGCCCTATATAATCATTATAATCTATATGCTATGTATATTGATTTAATAATCCAGATGATATTTTGGGTTTTAAGATGTGTGGTTAGTAGTTAACTTCGATGCATCAAAAACAATTTCTTATGTAGTAATCCAACCATCCACCAATCTCTACCCCCGCCTTACCCAACAAAAAATCTCTCACAAATTACAATCCACTCCTTCTACATTTTTTTTACAATCAATCCACTCCTTCTATATTTTTGTCTCCTACCCCACTCCGTAACAAACTAACTTCTTTGTTTTTTTCTCTTCTTCTTCTTTCTCTCTTTTTCAAACCCCCCCCCACACAAACTTGGGTTCCTAAATCACCTACCCGGGGACTGGGATCGTGTCTGGTTCTTTGCTTTGGGCCTTAACCGCTTCTCTGTTTCATTTTTTTACATTTTAATTTTACAAACCCCCCAAAAACAAAAAAAAATTCCGAGTCCTGCTAAAAAACACCCTAAAAAGTTTCTTACACTCGCTTATTTAAAAAAAAAAAATTCATATATGTTAAAATTTAACAAATTATTTCTTGTATAACTTAAAAATATCTTTTTTTTAAATTAAATAACATTATGAGAGTAATTACGCAAGGTTCGTTTTTTTATATTTTTAATTAATTTGTTGTATGACTAACAAAATCCTCAAAATATAGTGAAGTTGGTGAGGGAGTATATGAAACATGATAAATAATAAAAAATAATAATATTTTTAAACTTATAAAATTTATATTTAATTTAAAACAAAAAATTATTTACATAACATCTAATTTAATTCAAATAAATAAATAAAAACATATGAATAAACAAATATATATTCTTCTAAAATAAAATTCTAAATCTTTATCATATTTATATTAATAATTTTTTCAAACAATTTTATCTTTTAAAAGAAACCATATATTAACATAATATATATCATATTTAAATTATAATTCATGTGCCACCACTTTTAATTAATTTTCTACGACAAATTGGGAACCCATGCATGATTACAGAACCCGGTTTAGCTTTGATTTCATAATTTGGGTTTTAAAAATGGTTCCCAATAACGCACTACTGGCCGATCAACAAGAATCGATGATGTTCATGTCCAACCTAATTCGAGAACCTCTCATTACTTAATTTATGAGTTTGTTTCTAAACAACATTATTAAAATTAAGCTTTGATTAGCATCCACTTAATAAAGAATGAATATATTGGACATTAGAAGAAGTAACCCAATCAAATCATTATCTTTTGTTGATTAGTTTAGCCAGTTCTTGTTCCTTCCTGCCATGGTGAACAATTAACAAACTGAAATTATGTCCTTTTATATTATGTAGATACAAATAGAAAAGTTAATGAAAGTATTAGGCCACTTGAGAATTTAGGGTTCGAACTAGTCAATTGATTATTCAAGTGGCTTCATCTTCAAGTCCACAGAACTCGATCTTTACAAGTTGACATGCAACCGCTTGAATCGATTTTCGACATTCTGTGTTTAAACCAATAAAAAAAGAGAATATTATTTTTGGAAACTAAATCCTAAACGAAAAATTCTCGAACAATGAATTCTCATTTGATTAGTCACTAATTTCTGTGGATTAATTTTGAATTTTCTTGTTTAGGTGTGGGTGAAAATTGTCGGCAGATGGCAAATTAATTATTAAGATTGTATTTGAATTGAAGGGTAGCTATGTAGTTCATTACTATTATTCATTCTGAAATCTACCCAGCCCAGAACACAAGAAAACAAAACTGTCAAGAGGAAGGACATAGCTTAATAGGACCCCATATTTTGAATTGTGGCCAAAAGGTCAAAAAGCTACCAGTTTCTACGACTCATCCCATGTATAATTTAATGGTGTAGAAATAGATACAAATTTTTTTAAATTAATATTTGATAAATTAATAAATTTTTAAAATAATAAAATTTGTTTTTATTTTTGATCAATGTAAAAATTGAAAATTTATAAATAATAAGATAATTTTTTGAAAGATTTTATAATTTTAGTCAAAAAATAATAAATTAATAATTTATAAAAACTGAAAAAAAATATTGCATTCATTGAAATATGATTCAATAATTGTCATTTTCCTTTAAAAGTTCAAGTCTATTTATCATTGCCACCAAATAAAAACAAGATACTATGAGGTCTAAAATTGCTATACGTAATTTAAAAGCGTGAGTTCATTGTCTTACCTTTTTATTTTTAGATGTACGGATATAATTATTTAGTTTATACGTTAAAATATTTAATTACGTTGAATCAGTTAAAACTTTTTAAATTAACAATTATTAATTTAATAAATAAACTTAATAACTCGAAACATATATATGAATTTATAGAGTTTGGATTATTGAGCAAGAAAAACAACTAGAGTAAGTAAAGAACAAAGCACATTTTAATTTGTAATGAAACTAATTAAACTATCATATCACAAACAATGAAATGGATCCACTTGCTTTGAGGAAATCATGAAGTGTTAAGACAACAAAGTCTAGCTAGCTAGCTCCCAAAGAAACATCCATCTAATTAACGTAGAATCTCAGACTAACAATATCAGCCTGACCAGAAAACTTTGACAATCCACTCCCCAGTACTAAATAAACAAATTAACTTACGAAATCACACACAAGTTCAGTCCTAAACTGAACAGTCAACCTAAATTTTAACAGAACACGGTTTTGTTTTAAGGAAGAACCAGCTCTATGATACTGATTCACGAGAGATAAAGGGCTGTCTCAGATACGTGGGCTCCACGAATCCGTCTTCCATTACGATATCATCGGAGATGGCATTCTCTTCTTCTTCTTCTTCTTCTTCTTCTTCTTCATCATCATCACTTGAACTCAAACCAGAAACTTCATTCTTGCTGTCCAGTAGTGAATGAGACACCAGAATCTATATTTGGCTCCCAAGCAATTGGCAAGCTGTCTCCTCAAATTACCTGACGAGAGCTCCCAGAAACTGTTCAGTTGCTAATTCTGTCTTGATGTTGTCATTAACTCTCTTTCCAAAGAAGCATTCCTCAGTTTTCACTAATTAATGACTCGGCTTCATCATCATCATCTCCTTCATCACCGTCTCCACTTTGCTGGCTATGGGCGTCATAATCTGAAATCGGCCCTCTACTAGTTCACATGAGCTGGTATTATGATCCATCATCTCCTGTTGACTGTCGTAATCGTCCTTGTCCGTCGAATGGCCTGATGACGACATGGGTGAACAGCATCCACCGGATTCACGATCACTTAGCGTTTTCACGATCAACGTCTTGAGCAAGTTCATTACTTGAACAGCATGCATCAATGCCGTCAGAGGATCGGACATCTAAAAAGGACAGAAATGACAACGAAACAAAATTTTATGAACCAATTTGTAAGGCAACCAAAACCTTGACTATAAATCTTAGTATACTTATACAATTTCTCCATCAACTTTAAACTAGACTATTGATTTTGCGTCAACACTATAATCTTTCCAAAAATTGAAGGTTATTATCGGGTGCACACCGGTTATAAAATCAATAAATAAATAGGTCTGTTAAGATTTAACATACATACCTCTGAGTCATGTTTGGAGCGAAGACCATAGCGATATTTCTTGCATTCATTTTGTTTGGATTCTTCTTCCTGTACAACGTCAGCCATGAGATTTACAGCCCAGCTAAGCAATGCAGCCTCAGTAGGTTTGAGTTGTTTGACGAGGTCGACAGAATCCTCTTCGGTGTTGCAATCTAGAACATCCTCTGGAGAAAATCCGTCAAGTGGACTCTGATGAGTTCCCGGAACCAAGCTTTTATTAGACCAGCCAAACAATGTACATCCATATTGTCCAGGTACTATTCCCCTGTTCAGCTGCTCTCTCACGTGCTCCTCTTGACTGTTCTCAGGATTTATCCGGAAAATCCCTTCTGCCTACATTCAAGTATATATATATATATAAAGTCCATATAGAATGAAAGCTTCACAGACAAACATTTTTGAAACTTCAAAAATATAAGGTATAGATTAATAGTACCTTTAGGCCTCCCTGAGTGTATAATCTCTCTTGCATTAGCAAAAGGATTGTTGGCACGCTGTTCCCTTTTGAATCGAAAGAGCATTGCATTGATTCTGCAGACACACCAAACACGCTAGCACTGTGTTTTCGAAAAAATTCACGAGTTAGAATAAGCAAAGTAAAACAAAATTAACAAGAAAAGGAATTCACATCTCGATAAGTATCCATACTCCCAATGTTATTTGTAGAATCATGGAGCAATAACTAGAAAATCCATAGTAACGAAACAATAGAGTGCCTAAAACATATCATTACACAGTACTTAACTAGCATCACATTTGCAATCACTCATCGGCAGAATTTAGATACCAATAGCTTTACACTGTTTATGACAAGCAATAACCACACCATATTCTTCATTGAATTAAATTGACTTGTTAACTGACTATGCTGATATTTACAAGTAGAATTCAGGAGAGTAATGGGAGGTTGAATATGAACCTCCTCCTTAATTTGGTAATTATAATTGCATCGTATGAAAATAAGTC
>JANIEQ010000195.1:0-18841 GCA_024708375.1 Oxalis stricta | reverse complement strand
CTCCCAATTGCTATCGACTTCAATGACTGGTCCAACCTTAGCTCCCAGCGTCTCACCATGTCTAGGATGGAGACATCCTAAAGGTAGGTCGTGAAATTGAACCCAAAAGTTTTGAAGACGAAAGGAAACTTCATTCGGCTTAAGAGAAGAGTCATTACTCATTAGCTTGGATGAGCAAGAGCTTCTTTCTAAAACCTAAGGGCCTCCGTCAGAAGACTTTGATGCGTCCTCAACAGATCTTAAGTAGAATTTGTAAGTATTAAAAACCCACCTCAGCAATATGGAAGTCATTATGTAGACACCAAAGTGTTTTCCAAGAATTCTTTCAAAAGGATGGATTGGGATTTTCTTTATTGAGAAAATCTTCCCAGTCAAGCTAGCCGAATCAGGACTAGGTTGGGAGGAGTTATCTTCATCTCTAGCTGATCAGACTCCAAGTTTGAAGGATTAACACAAAGTCTGTCATTCATCGTGGAAGAAAACTTGTTAACATCAACTGGCAAGTCAGTGAAGACTGATTAATTACTAATAAGTAAACTTTTAGTTATCTGGAATTAACATCAGATACAACTTGAATTTAATGCTGGATACATATTAAGATGAAGAATGTTGGTCGGATTTTGGAGTTTAATGCCATGGATTCTAGCCTCAACTTTTGACAGCTATACCTTTCTCTCTCATTTTTTTGACTTCTCATTTTATGTGTTGTGTACTTAAATGACGAAGTTGAATAACTTAATCAGTGTTTGGGTATAAGTTTACATATATAATCTAATTGATCACAATATATAATCCAATTGATCACAATAAATGACATTGAAATTATTATAAACGTAAATAACATATGTCATCATCTTATAGGTTAAACTTGTCATTTTAACTATAGGTAGTGAAAAGGGACCAAATATTATAATGTTAGGGACCAGACACCCACAATGAAACATGAGGGATGAAGTCGACTGTAAAATGAAAAATTAGGGAGCAGATATATACCTTTGCCTTAAACTAAATTATACTAGTAAGCAGCAACAATAGCCTGGTGAAAACCCATCGATTCGATTCCTTTGAGAAAAAAGGATCGACTCGGTCGGTACTGGACCGATTTAATCATATTCAAGAGCGCAATTTGGGTTGATAATAACGGAGGATAAAAGGAAGAAAGAAATGCAAACTTAAATATTTGATAAATTCAAGGTCACAAGAGTAATAATAAAGCAAAATACTGTCAAAGGCAGATCCAAAACTTCTACTACAAGATAACAAGAACTGAATAGTCTTTTATAAAACGGCGAACTGTAGGAAACAGAACACATGAAAAAGCAACAGCAGGAGTACTTCAAACTCATTTATCGGCCTTTGCAAGGTTAGCAGCAGCTTGACCTCTGAGACGACCAGTTCTCCTGGCAGCAATGAGACCGACCTTCTGTCCAGGTGGAGCATCACGTCTGACTGTACGAAGCATGACCAATATGTTGATGGTTACCTCCTCCGTGGGGATGCTCGACTGGATTCATAGCAACACCACTGCCACCTTAGGCCAGCAGTTCCTCTTCACTCTGAATTTGCGGTCCCAGCATTACCAGCCTTGAGCATGGGTTTCTCAGTTCTTCCACCTCCAGCGACTTGTCCACCATCAGCACGGCAGTCACTAGGGACAATCTTCTTGGAACCAGAAGGGAGCTTGATCCTGTGCTGAATGGCAAGACAAAAAAATGTCAATTCCAATGAAAATACCATATATAGATAAAGGGATACAAGAATATGTCAGACATAACTCGAGGCATCATAGACTAAAGTAAATAACAAAGTGAGAATTGTATGGGGAAAGGTGAACGAATGACTGATTTCGGTAAATACATAATACAGAGGTCTAAGGACTACTCAAGATAACGATTATTCAAAACAGAAGAATCATATCAATTTGAAAAGAAGACCATCTTTTGTTACACAAATAAGTACATTCTCAAGAGGCTCAAAAACGAATAAGTATACACAAGACATGGCACAATAATTACCTCAGTTAAAAAAAGAGAAAACTAAACATATATCAGACTATCTATCCCATAGCATCGTTTCACAATCTCTAAAAAATTCAATGCCGACAGATGAGAGACATGGATGTACACCTTTATTCAATGCACAGCACAGAGATGGATTAATGCAAAACACAAACCTTACGAAATCATTTTCTCTAAAAGAGTTCATATTTGTTCTACGGATATAAATGAAAGGCAAAGTAACAACAGAGACAATTCCAACAACTACAGTACTGAACAAACGAATTGATAATTAAGATCGGAAGAAGCATCGAAAATCTAAGCAATCTAAAAAACAACATCATACATAATATCAAAACCAACGAATCGAGGGATATAGAAATCGACTCTAGTTGTATCGTTATCAGGGTTGTGACTGATAACAACAGCGTAATCACCAAGAGGCTCTGGCCAAAGCACCTCGGTCACCGACATGGTGTTCGACATTGCATACAACAGCTCCTTCCGGGATAGATCTGAGAGGCAAGACGTTTCCGACCATCAAAGCAGCCTTCTTTCCACAATACAAGAATTGTCCGGTGTAAATACCTTCAGCGGCGATGAAAAGCTCTTTCTGCTTCTTGTAACGGAACGGGTGGCGGAAGCTGACACGTGCGAGGCGGCGCACCACGGCCGGGGTCGTGGATGACCTCCGTGACGACACCCTTAAGGTAACCATTTCGCTCGCCGAAGTCGAGGGAACGGAACCTGGCCGGTCTCCTTGCGGTGGTGGGTGTTGGGACTCTGAAGACGGAGCCTGCTCCCTTACGTTGGGCTCTTTGACTCACACGACCCACTAGCGGCGGTGGCGTGGATTTTGTTGTGACTGAAAGTGGAGGTTGGGGTGCTTTTTGAGGGATGGATGTGGAGAATGAAGCTCTAGGGTTTCCAGATGGTTTTAAATAGATGCTTTTCTAATACGACGTCGTTTTTGGCTTAATAGAAAAAAACCCTAGGGCCCATTCGTTTGTCCTATTGGGCTTTGGGTGTTTGTTAATGAACTGTTGGGCCGCTTGATTTTGGAGTACTCTGAATTTATCAAATACAACAACGATGTCCGGAATACAATACCGTCGAAAAAGAATTGGGTGTTTGTTACGACGTCGTTTTAGACATGCATCCAACTCACTCAAAAGTACAGTTGTCAATTTCCAAGTGGAATATTCTTGTTTTAATGCAAATTTTCAAGTGGAATCTAAGTAGGTAAGATATAAGAAAATGTACGTAAGTTTTCTCCTTATCTTTTAATCAAATGATCATCATGTCCACTAATCAAATAATCAAACCGGCCGTGTTGATTTTGAGATGGATGGTTTACGACTGAATTGTCGGTTTCTGCAGTAAATGCTTAATCAAAATCTTATTCTCAATTTATGATCTACGATCTTACGTTTCGAATTCTGGGAGCACTTGGAAATCCAAGTTTGAATTTCCGAATTTTAAAATTTAATTTCAAAATATAGAATATATAGGAATTGATGCCCATACTACTCTCACTTTTTGATTCCTAATAAAATCAAATTTTATAATAATATGGTCTTTAATAGTAATAGAAAGTGTTAAGGGAGTTTCGTAATCCCTAAAGTTTATCTTTTATTATTTTTAATCCCTAAATTTTTTTAATGTTATTTTCAGCCAATTGTAAAAACTTTCCTATCATTAATTCTACCTTTTACATCCATTGTTTGTAACTTGATTTTAACTAGCTTGCTCATAAGACATAAACTATTGATTTTGTTTGGTTTGGTTTTCAATATATGTAAGGTTGACTTTCTTGTATATTAATCTAAAGTGTTATATACTCGTACGTCTTTGCCCATACTAGCTTAGAGTGAGGATTACAAATGTGTACTATTTGACCATCTTGTTGTCTGGAATACATATTGTTGTGTTTTGTTTCTCACAATATGGGCTTGAATTTGACTGTACATGTACTAGTTCGAATGATCGTTGAATTAAGCGACAAAATCTATGCTAAGGTGACTAAAATGTGATAAAGTTGACAATTTTCGATCCAATAATTGTCAGCGGAAATGATTAACGAAGAATCGCATTTGAGAAGGGGAATCACTCACCAATTGATCCTTCAATTAATTAATATAGTATCGACCAGGAAATTTAAATAATAATAATGCCAAAATAATACATTTAGATTCATATTATCTGAAAGAAATGAAAATCTTTATCTCAACGAAAAGAACCCCACAAGAGGAATTAGAGAACAATGAGGGATCCCACTCTTACATATATATGCATGTGGTTTTGTATGAAAAAATGGAAGCTCTCTAGCTATTAAATCAGTGGCTTTGTGAGTTTAACACCAGACCAACACCTTAATTAATTATCTCATTCTCTCAAAAAAAATTAATTATTTCATCAAGAGTTTTAGATTATGATCAAAGAGCTTATGCCATGCTAGTTAGCTTAATATAAAATAAAAATGATTAAATTTTTAGCAAGTCTGTCCATTGATATGTTTAATTAAATTAGAAATTGATAAAAGTCAAGTCAACATTGTATACTCAAGTGCCCACCAATTTTCATCGATATTATCCATTCGGAATATATATTAATACGATTCGAATATCTTTGTTATATATTAAACCTGCATGCTAATTAAATATAGATATTATTATGGCCGTTACAGATCTCATAAAACAATAGTGGTAAAATAAAAATAAAAAATAAAAAGATTGTTTCAAACTAGAATAAAAAACTCATTTTTGCAAGGATGAGTTGATGGTAATCAGAATTGTCCTCATAATTCAATTTTCTTTAATACTTTGTCGATCGAAAAAAAATACATAATGAGAAGAAGCAATATTCGGAGCAGTTGAGAGAAAACTAACATATATATTATCTCTATTTTTTATTTTCTTTTTATTCTCTTTTTAGTCTGGTCTATTATTTTGTATGACATATTTTATCAATACAAGTGTGTATGATTGATGCCTACTACTATCAAATATGTTCATTTTTTCTACAAACTATCAAATATAGTCTACAAACTATATCATATATTTTGGTGATTAATTATGAGAAAATGAGGTGATAAATTATGTTATACGAAATAATCTGATCTATTATTAGGACATTTTTCTCAATTCCAGACTTCTAATTTGTTAATTTTAATTGAGGTTAAGTGATCAAATTGAATACAATTTTGGTTCGGTGCTTGTGATAATTATTATATTCAAGAATGATAATTAATCATAATTTTAGTTGGCCTTTTGTTTTATTATTGTTATTTTTTTTTTGACTTCTCGTATATGATTTATGATAGCATTCTGATGTTAATTTGTGTAACAAACATTTACTACATATTGTACAGAATTTCCATATAACCAATATGTTTTCGTGGTTTTGCACAATACAATGTATGAGCAAGCAAAGTTAAAACAACGTAACGTTGGTTAGTTTATTGAGCTCGAAGAATATATTTTTTACTTTTTACTCTTTATATATATATATATATATATATAGAGAGAGAGAGAGAATATATTTTTACTTAAATACCAATGTTATGTGATAAAATGGATTTTTACTTCAGGATTTACTAAAGAAAAGGCTTTTTCATTTGAATTTCTTCACGAAATATCTCTTAAGTGCACTGTACAAATAAGTATATACTGTGCTACTCAAGGAAAAAAACACCAAACTTCATAGTTCATAATGCATGCAACAGACTGCAGCATTAAATCAAAAGCTAATTATCAAATCCCCCCTAAAAAAAGAATTAATGTTAATATTTTATCATAATATTACACAAAGTTATAACAATCCACTGGAATACTGTTGGTCACCAGTAAAAAAACTCCATTTTTAATGCCTTTCTGACTTCTCATATCATCTGATCATAGCTGCTAAGGAGAGAAAAACATCTTCATCACAAGGGATTGTAAGACCCATGTCATGGTTGAATCCAAACTCTTCCTCAGCTCTTTGAAGTAAGATTTTAAACTCAGGGTGACCTAACCATGAGATTGGAATAATGTACCTACTCCGATTCTCTCCTACGTAGATCGCGAAATGACCTTTTGGGACATCCTCCGGTAGGGCTCCTCCCATGTTTGTTTTCCTGAAACTCGAGCATCTCTTCAAGATTTGCTTGATTGCTGCTGTTTGTGGTAGTTTGTTGGATTTCCTAATGGCCATTTTTTTTATCTTTACGATATATAATAGATAAGATGACGATTTTCGGATATATTTGTAAATGCTTCGAACCCCTTTTCGAGTATAGTGACGACAAAAAAGGGAAGGGAAGGAAGCAAAAAAAATTGAAAATGTGAAGATGTAGGTGGTGGGGAATGAATGAGGAGATGAAGAGGTATTTATATAGGTAGGGAGATGGAATTAATTGTTATAATTTTGTTGCTTTTCGTCCCTAATTGTTTTTTCTCACAAGATATATATATATATATATATATATAAATTAGATTGAGAAAAACATAGACATGTGAATTGGAGGGGTAAGGAAGAGACAAATAGAGTTTTGAAGTGTGACCTAATACAAGGGCATGCAAGTTTCCTAACCATGGCCATCGGGGCTTGTTGTCTGCTCTTAAGGACAAACATGGGGTCCGATTTTTCTTTGATTCAAATAATATTTTCTAATTATAATTAATATAATTTGTCTCTACCTATAATGATATTTTGTCAACACATGCATGATTTCTAGGGTTAGGAAAAAATCGTCCTATTGTTATATATATTGATGTTTCCCAATCCTATGGATTCTCCTCTTTTGAGTCGTCTCTATCGATCGAGGTACGTTAAGGCACATTTTGTGGTGACCTAAAACTTAATTTGTGTGCTTTTCACTATTATTGCGATCAATCGAATGATGCCATATATACAAGTCCTCATCCTTGATGATTGAATCAATACCTAACTGGTGAATACTTCCCTTTTTGAAGTTAGTTCTTGTGTTTAATTCCATGATTAGAAATTGGCTAGAAATTTCCTGATGGCACCCAACATATCGAAACGATCAATATTTGGATAACCATATTCGAATCCGAAACCGTGCGCTTAGTTATTCTGGTCATCGAGTCGTAGCCAAAATTCTCGAAGTCTCCTATTTAAATCTTCCGATCGACTGTCTCCTATATTTTCTTGTAGTTTTGGTTTAGACCGGATACATATAAGGAAATAGAATGCTCATTCGTTAACTAATACTAAAGCCTATTTATCGTGCTTCTTATTCCATGTAGCAAATTATATATTGATGGAAATTTCAATGTTACTTCAAAAATATTAAATATATCACATTGCATGTATAGTACATCTTCATCATGTGACAATTAATAAAGAAAAGATATAATACATCTTCATCATTCGAGATTTTTTTGAGTTTTTTTATATAGTCCCAATAAAATTCGAATATTTGTTTTAACCATTCGATTATATTGCATTGGCAACTTTGAGAAAATATTGAAACCAAATTAATATATGTAATCATTTGAGAAAATATCGATCGAATTGAGATCAGGTTTTAATTTCCTCGTTGACAGTTAGTCCTGCCGGGTACATGAATGAGGTAAGGATTTTGCACTTGCAACTAGTAGACCAACAAGCAATCCATGTCTCAAAGCTACCAATTATATCCACAAAATTCCCTTTTTCTCCAATTTTTTTTTTTTTTTTAATAAAATAAATAAAATAAAATTCACAATTACTAAGGGCAACCACTTTTGCTGCCTGCTATTTTTTTTCAATGGTAGTCCTGCCACGTACATTAATAATACATTCACAACTAGACAAAAACCAAAAACAATCCATGTTTCTCAAAACTATTAGATTATCCACACATTTTTATTTTTATTTATTTTTTAATTTTATTTTTTCATCTTCATTTCATAGTTTATTCATCAAGGAACAGATTTCAGTTATACTCATGGGACCGCATGATGAGCAACTTAAATTTCTCTCCGGCGCGGCACGCACCTTTGTCTGTTTATGACTTTTATGTACTCATTTCTGTCCGAAAAAATACTTATCAATTTGTTACGTATATATATTCGTATAGATAAATTTGATAATCGCAACCATAAACCGTGACCCAATAATTAACATTTCCTTTTATTGGAGATCTTTTTCCCTCTCGGAAAGTTTCCAAAATCGAACGAAACTGGTCCAGAACGACTTGATTCAATCGATTCCGGTTTATTTTTGGTCCAACCTAGTAGCTCTATATTATATCTAGGCAAGTAACGTTTACCTAGATTTCGGATATGGGAAATGAGGTTTTTCACACACTTGACTTAGGAACACATATGTCTCTGGTCATTAGAAGAAACTATCCATGTGGTCCTTCTGCCAAATCCAAATCCAAATCCAAATCCAACATTGAAGATGTAGGAGAGAAGTAATAAAACAAGCAACATTTATATATAATTTGAGCACCACAAATATTTTCCCAGCTGCAATGTAATGTAAAATGTAGACATACCCAAGTCACTAAAGTCAGTTTCTCATGTTCTAAGGCTCGTAAAAAACTTCACCTTTCTGTCATTTTATAATAATTAATCATGCATATGTATCCATATATATCCAACACAAAACAAATTTATGTCTACTGCATCACCAACTATATAGTACTACTAGTCTAGAACACATGCATGCCAGTTATATTATTCAACAAGTGTTTTCTTACCAATTCACAATTTGACAATATTAACAACTCAACTAGTACTAAGTTGCTAACTTAAGTAGTCAACCGCTGATGACGTTTCGACAATCACTATGATTTTTTATTTCTTTCGAGCCCTATAGGTTGGAGTGCTAGATTTAATTGGGCAGAATTTGCTTGTGTGATCGACACAATTTCACTGCTAAGACCTTCATTGATTAATAAAATCAAAAGTATCCTCCATTATCTAAAATAAAATGGTCTCACAATAACTTAAAAATTTATCTTTTTTGATAAAATGCTAGATTTTTATTAAAAATTAAGGCTGGCCAAATTTCTTTAAATCGATTGCCCATGATCCTTCGGATGAAATTTAGAGGGTTAGACATCGCAAAGAACAGTAGAATGAACACATGCATGCCAGTTATCTTCTACTACACCAACATGGTGTTTTCTTACAAATTCACAATTTGACAATATTAATGGTTCACAATAACTTACATATAGAAACCAGAAAATCCCACGTGAAAAAGACACAACACAAAGGACAAAAAACAGAACAGGATTCGTAATTTCGTATACAATGGACATGTACATTCTTATGATGATGATGAAGATGATTTATGACTGAAGATAAAGTAGATATGAAAGGTATATATGGTTTGGAGGTCTTGAGTAGCCCATTGCACAACGACCAGCAATGTCATTTTCTTTTGCAGATGGTTTGCCTTTGTCAAAGTGATTAAATAAATAAAAGCCTCATGTGGAGGCCACATTTATCCTTTTCCTCAGAACAGCTTACAGTAACAAAGAAAAGAGTAGAGTACATTGTTCGTTCAATTGAGGTATGCAGAGGACATATTGTCGTGCCTTACTCCAAACATCCTCAAAAGTCGTGGTTTTTATTAAAATTGGCAAAAAAAACACATTTTAAGCGTTGTCACGAATAAGACGTAACACGCTCGAAATATACAACGAACGCACCTCAAGCCAGTTCAACTCAAAAAGTCCAAGAAAATGACCTCATTGGGTGCCATGTCTTTTCTCAACACACTGAATACAAATACAAGAGATACCTAATCAACAAGCGTTTGTAGTCCAACGGTTAGGATAATTGCCTTCCAAGCAATAGACCCGGGTTCGACTCCCGGCAGACGCAAAACAATTTCTTTTATATATACTTTTTGGAGAACTACACAAAACACAGTCTACTTTTACAGAACCATTGATCAATACAAGGAGCAAATCAGAACATGATTTGTAAATTCAGATAAATTGCATTCATACCCAAAGAATACAGAGTCGAGAAATTGGATTCATTCATACACAGTTCCGATTTAAACAATCTACTTTTACTATTCTGAAGACACTATTGAGTAGTGACTAGACTAGATAGCCCAATGGCAAATTAGTTAGACTAGGCTGTCTCATCCTACCTAAAACTCAGTATTATGGGTTGCTTCTCATTCACAGCTTATACTTGAAGAAGATGATGCTCCATAAGTAATATCGGCTATTATTATTATTATTGTGTCCAATCATAACCAGAGGCTGGTTGCGACGGCTGAGATAGGTCATCCATCGCACTCAGTTGTCTTCTTAGCTTAACAATATGAGCCTGCACCTGCCAAGATTTCAATAACAGCAAACATTATTTCATTAAATCAAGAGTTTGTCCAACAATGACTAACGCATCCAACAAAATGGAGACTTGGATAATTCCTCAACCAACCAACAAAGTGGTTCTAACATGGGCCCCGTGATACATGCTAACACCCGGAACTTGTTCATGACTACTAATAATTAGTTAAGACCAAAAGCCAACTGAAACATCTAAAATAATGCTCAACAGAAAGGAAGAATAGACAAAAGACAAATAAAATGGCAACAAGCAACAAAATCCATACAAGAAGTGATAAAAGAAACCGTTTTATTCTAACCTGCTGACGAGCTGCCGCGAGTTTCAATAACTCATCCGCTTCAGAGAAGTTCATGAACCATTGGCTGAGTGGATTGTCTTTCGTACCACCACTTTCAGTCCCATTCATAATTTCAGATGCTGCTTGAGAAGCATAGCCAGCGAACTGATCAACTTTTAAAAATCTGTACCATGCCAACGAAAAACTTATCAAGGTGAGAAACATACCAGGAATAACGTGGCAAGTTAAAACCAAGAGGCAGCCTGGGCACAAGCACAGCTGGATGATTCTGCACACGAGCAAAGAAAGACTCAGACGGCTCAGGAAGAACAACCTCATTGTACGTTTCCACTACGACAGGTTTCTTGGTTGACTGAGGACCGGATTCATCTTCAGGATACAACTTCAAGTGGTGGAATCTGCAAGAAATTTCACTTACACCATAATTAGGAATTCAGCTATTTTGTCAAGTAAGAAAACAAAAAATGCGAAATCTGTAACTTACAATTCCAATTGCTTATCACAGACGTCACTGTGGAAACAAAGGGTAATGGCAATCTTCAAATTCACCCCAGCCAGTCTCTGACACTTCAAATGGAGGTGATTCCACCACTGTCGTGGGTTATTAAAACTGGGATGAAGTTGGAATACAACTCGACTTAACACAGCCCCAAGATTCTCATTTGTCGCCCCACGAACATAGACAGTCCACTTATGCGACTGAGACCTAATGGATGGACCAATGCACATTAAAATTCATTATTATATCCAAAGTTCTACCAATAACAGTGAAGAGGATGTGAATTTTTATTCTGTTAAAGAAAGACACATACTCACTGGCTTTTCGACCAAGATAAAATGCAGTTGTCCCATAAACTATTGGAACGGAAACTTCCTACGTCTTTGAGTCTTCTATGTGCAACCTAAAATCAAAATCAATAAAGTCACATTATCAATCAAATTTCTGATTTTTCAGTACTCCGTTCTTGAAACAGACACTTTCGAGCATCCATACAAGGTACGTTGGAGCTCTCAAAAGTGTATCTGGCCTAAACAAAGATAACCCCACATCTAAAAGCAAGCATCTTGGCTATGAGGAAAGTAAACTATAAGCACAATCAGTGAAAACTCATACAGACTGCTATTAAACTCAGAGTTAGAAAACGAAGTTTACCTTGTCATCGGTGGCTTTGCTCATTTTGATACGCTGGGATTTTTGTGCATCGTCTTGCTGGTTCCCGACTTGAGCTTGCATTGTTGTTTTGAGTCTACTGAAGATCGAATTCTAGTCTTTCCAGGTAGTTTTCGTCGTAAAATTAGCTCAAATCACGTTGAAATTAAGAATTGTTATTTAATTTCTTCCTTAGTTCGAAAAAATTTAATTTTGGGGGTTAGGGTTTACTCAATCCGATTTGGGATATAATGATATTCATAATAAATTATCAATATACAACTGGTTTCTAGTGTATTAGCCATTATGGTTTGCTAAGATTACACATTTGGTCCTTAAATTTTTCCAAAGCTCAAACTACGCATTTTGTATAGAAATGAATCGAGCCAAACCCCACTGATATCATATGTAGAAACTAATTCACTAAGAGTATCATACATACATACATTATACATATTCTCACTAAATTCTAATCTAAACCTAAGGAGCTCAATTCATCAAACTGTATAGATTAATCGGAAAAAACATGTAAACAAGGACACGTCAACGACCTTTTTATGTGAAAGACTTGACGACTGAAGAATTCCCGAGTAAACTCGACAGGAGCCCAACGATGAGGGCAGAGTTGTAAGTAGTAGGCTCAGCTCGACTCGCATTGTTTCGATCATCTATATGTGTGTCGTCTAGTAAAGGGCCCCCGACTAAAGCTCCAACTGCTACATTTGGGTTGGGACTAGTGGTCTTAAGCCAAATGAAGCCGTCCTTGCAGCCTGTCGTGGCGTTAACAGGAATCGAGGCTCCCCTGTGATGTACATGCTGAGGGTAATTTTGTCCATATCCAACTAAATAGCTCAGCTGCATCGGATTATTGCCTAAAATGTAGTCTGCCTGAGAAATGTTATTCAATAACATAATGAGTTCAGATTTTACACTTTCCTAGAAGTCTAAAACTGGTTATTCTAGCAGGAAAGTGTTTGGTTTGTTTTTTTATTAAGAATCGGTATACCTGGGAAATTGCGAAGTTGCGAAGATCTTCGGGTTCATAGGCATTGCCAGTGCAATACAGAGTTTTACTCTCAGACGAGAACATATAATCACTATACAGAACAGCAAGGAAAGCTGGAAGCCACTGAGTGTTGCAAAGGGTTCCATTCTGAAACCCATATCAGGCCACCTTTATAATAAAATTCCAGGTTAAAACAAATAGGAGTACTAATTATAAGAACAAAAAGCTCAATATCTTTCAAATTAATTGTTCAGGAGATTGTTCAAGTACCTTTCGGTTCTGCTAGACGCAGCTGTTGGAGAATCCGGGAGAAGGCCACACATTACGCCTTCTGCAGTTTTACGATATTTCTGAGATCTAGATTTTCGTTCATTGGGATCCCTTCTAGACCAAAAAGATTTAGTCTTGACAGGGAGGACCTGATCGAATGCCAAATAGATTGTTGAAAATCCTAGGAATTAATAAATGATCTCCAGACAGGAAAAAGTAAGACTAGGAAATGATAATGTATGTATACCTGAGTTCCAGCACGCTTGTCGTCCCAACTAAACCAAGTCGGATAACCCCCAATTGGCGAATTCCTGCCCATCGAAGTTTTCTGAGAAATGAAAGGTATAAGTCGCCTCCTGTCGCATGGTACAACCAGGAAGCAGCCCACAAGAGTTCATCTCCAAATCCTGAAGAGTTATAGTAGTTTTGTAGCTGAAGGATGCTGAGACTGTAAGAATCTCCATAAGTATTCGCGAATTCAAACAGTTGCGTAGCGTGTTTTAGAAGCAAAGAAGAGTAATGAGGGTTGGATTTCTTGAATGCTAGAGATGCCGACGCCATAGCTGCTGCCGTCTCCGCCGCGACATCTGTTCCCGGATAAGACGCGTTGACTTGGATCGTCAGTCGCTTTCCGTTGTTGACTCAGGTCTTTGCCAACAATCATGATCTAATTCAGGATCCCCCACCTAAAAAAAAAAAAAGAGAAAAAAAAAACTTTTTTATATGTGTTTTTTAACTGCCAAAATATAAATGCATTGAGAAAGAATTAATTTAAACCTGAATGTATAGCACATTGGACGATGGATGAGCGGTTATGAAGTAATCAGTCATCCATTTAAGAGAATCTTGAGCATACCAAGTTGTTTCACAGCAGCCATTTGATCTCCATATTCTAGAATGGCCCAAGACAGCATTGTAGCAGTGAAAGCCATAGGAAATCCAAACTTTATTAGGTCTCCAGCGTCATACATTCCTTTCGACAAATCTAGCTTCTCTTCCGTCCCATCTTTTAACCCCGAATCCCCTCTCCAAGAAATCCTGTTATCAACCAATTTACCAGCTACAATATAGTACATAATATCAGCAAACCATCTTATACGTAGAGACCTGTCAAAAAAATACTAGTCTCCTCTCAAAATACATGATGTTTAAAAATACAAAACATCGTGTATTTTGAGACGGAGGGAGTAGTCATAATCAAAGATAATGTCAGTTACTTACATTTTTGGATGTCGAAGAATTGCAGAGCGATTCCTAATGCTTCGGAGTATTTCTTGTCTATGGTTCCGGGATTTCGGTGGGATAAATTCTTTTGTAATGTTGAAAGTAAGGGATGATTGTAAGTAGAGCAGCTATGAAAACCATAACTCCAAGAACTAAGACAAGTAGCCACCACCAAAAACTTCCCCTATTAGGATTTTTAACTGCATCATGATTCTTTTCTTCACCTTCCATTAGAATGATTAATTAATTAACTAATCAAATACATATTGATTTACTTCCTCTGATCTTATCGGTAATGATTTATAGTTAATTAATACTACTAAGTACTGGTCACACAAACTAGGATATACTCTTATAGACAAACATATGACAAGAGACAAACTTTTTGTTGTCAAAGAATCTACGTACCGGCAGTGTACATAACTAGGATGCCCAAAGGCTCCAACATTTTCATGTTTCATTGATTGTGGATATGATTAATGTAGACCAAAATCACTACTCCCTCCGTCTCATGCATAATACGTGTTTTTAGATTTTTTAAATACATTCAAGAAGAAATATACACATTCATTAATATTAACTAAATACATTTTTTTTTTAAATATATGAAAAAAAATCTTAAAAAACATATATTAATAGACGGGAGAATATTATATTAAGTGAACCGAATTGATTTTAATTAGGTAGTTATAATTCGACTCGTTTCGTTCTCGATCAATTGTAAGTTGGATTTGTTTTGAAATTAACCAAGCTTTATTCATATGGAAGAATGTAACCGGAAGTTCCATCTTAAGAATTTTAATATTATATGCGTTGTAGAGCAGTTTCGTCTTGCTCCGGTCTCCAGACACCTAAAAAATCTTATTTTCATTAAATGAAAAAAATATAAGAAGAGTGGTGGTGAGGTGATATACAAATTTCGATGACAATAGAATAGACGCCGAGGACGGCTAGTGGAATAAAAATACAGAATATATTTATGCTAGTGATATATGTTGTTTTTCTCTTGTCACGATGCTAAGTGAATTGATTCATGGTTAAACCAACATTTGGATTGCTTGGGGTTTGGATCTTTATTGAGCGTTTGTTCTCTGATGACAATTTTCGTTAAGTCTTCTCGCTATCTTCACAACCGACAACCGTGAGATTAACATCTCGTCTAAACTCTAATGCATTAAAAACAAAAGTACGGAGTATCTATCATTACTAGTCGCTGATCACTTAGCTTGTGGGACACGAAACAATTATCCCCAGCCGGCCCAAAGTCGTGGTTCTCATAATGGCCCAATGGGCTGAAACTGAATAGAACCAGTCTAAAATCAAAACCAAGTCGATTTTTTACAGTTTGACTGAAGTAAACTTCGGACAGGAAGTGAAAATCTAATTCGGATCGCATAGGAAACCGATTCAAATCGACCAAACTGATCGACTCGAACTTCTGAACACGGTCAATTTTGGCTTTAATTGCAATTAACCCTGATTTAATAACCTTTTTTTCATTATGGTGTAGACCGTTGAATGATAATAATATACTAATTAACTTAACAGAAATGGAAGTTGAATACTGGAACAGAAGACATGAATGAGAAGCAGAGAGCAGTCTGCAATTAAGCAGAATGGATATATATATTCTCTAAGGAAAAAAGTAAAAGGGATCAAAATAATTTGGGGGGTCCACTAATTTGGAAGTCTAGAACCCTAAAAAAAACCCATAGCCCACATAAACATTTATCAGAGAGTCAAGTCAGACAGACACATTTTAGGATAAATGAAAATAACTACTCACTCCCATTTACCATCCCTTTCAAAGCTTTAATTAAATAAACGAGTTAATTAAGTTCAAATGTGAACTGCAATTTCAGTCAAAATTTATACAAAAGGAGAGAGAGAGATGATCATTTGTGTATATCTACACACAATGTCTTCTATAAATAGGGTTGTCTGTCGACTTTCTCATATTAATTTTATTATTAACTATTTTGGCATGATTTTTCAACACCGCTCGGCCTGATAGATCCAAATTTATTTTGAATCAAGCAGGAAAATGATTGCTCGGTTGGTCGGTCGGTCGGTCTAATATGTGAGCTATCAATATGTTAAGCAGCTAGTTTAAATGTTAGGCGTATTAATTTATTAACTCTAGCTCCATAATAGTACTAACGATAATCTTAAACTAAAGATTAATTCATTCGTCTCTCAATACATATTTTTTAAATTATCGATATATAAAATAAAATAATAGAAAAAATACGATATATTTTTATCTAAATTATACATTAAAAAAATCGTTTTTTTGAGACAAAAATGCATAATATACAAAAAATCATGTATTGAAAGACCAGTAGTAATCATTATATACTACTCTATCCCAAATTAAATGTCACATTTCATATATATTTTACATAATAAATACGACGCTTAATCGGTGATCCGAGTAATACACACTAACTTAACCTAAAAAACTACTATAAACTTAAAATTCAGTTCATTTAGCTGGCGGCATGCATTTAAATTAAACAGATGGGCTAATTAACATTACAAGACTGAAGACTCTTCAAGAAATTAATTGATCAGTCTCTATTTTTTTTGTATTTATATATTTTCAGTTAATTAACAAGTTTCATTGATATTCCTATAGATAATTATTTCTATTTTAATTCTGAGGTTGAATCAATGACGTGACATTTATTTGACGGATCAACACTTTCTCGTCGTGTCATATACAATCTAGCTACAAATTTTACGCTATCCGCTAGGAATTCTAATTATACACCATATAAGGAAAAAAGAATGTTCGATATAGTAAAACTAAATAATATACCATAAAGTACATTAAAAAAAATCACAACGTTTTATTCAAAGAATAATCATAATTAATTAGAGAAAGCCCAACTAAAACGTTGTGCTAAGTTTTTCACAAATTAATTAAGCATGCAAAATAGTATACTTATTTTAGCTTAATATATGGTAGATGGAAATGTTTTTTCTGCTCACCATGTGGTCGTTAGTCTCCATCTTTGAATAAATGATATTACTACAAAGCTATATAGGGAAACAAAATAGGGTTACTTAGACTGGCTATATATATGACTAATAGATTGAACTAGGCTATAGATATATAGATAGATAGATAGAGAGAGTAACATCAAAAAAAAAAAGATAGATAGAGAGAGAGAGATAGAGAGAGAGAGGGAGAGAATAGTAATATATGCATGCAGGATAGGAAAGGAAGATGATGATTACCCGGAAGAAAAGGGGAAAACGAATTTGAAGGGTACCAATGCATATATATTATTAGCCCTAAAAATGAGGTAAGCATATTTCCCATGCAGTAATTTTGGATAAAAGAAATAGTGAGAGAGAGAGTTCTATAGTGATCTAATCTCTATTTTCACTAGCAAAATGTTAAATGCATGATAAGGAGAGGGAAATCTCATGATGATATATGGGTCATTATCAAATAATTTACTTAGCTCATAAACACAATCTGAATGAATTGTTATTGGGGACCTTGAAAATTGAATGACAGAAAAAGAAAGAATATTACTATCACGTCAGGATTCTTTGTAGGAAAGAATGGAGGAATGAGAAATTCAAGGTATTAATTATACTACTACCAATTCCCAATATACAATATGTTAACCTATAAACAACTTCTATGATCTTTCAGCTTTGTCTCTCTAATTTTGAATATGACAAATAGACAAATACTATAAGTTTATTTTATTTCTCGTTAATATTTCACATAAATTTAAATATAGATCGAAGGTTTAAATTACATCACTAATTTAATTCAGTTGAAATTGGTCTACACAATATCAATTCTAGGATTTGATTAGTCTAAATTAAAAGTTAGGGCTTAAATTGACACAGTGAAGGGAAATAGGGTACTGGTCAGCAAATTCGGTAAGGAGAGAGATCAGTGTATAGTCAGTGTATATAGACAGAGTAGGGCTATGATGATGCAGGCTTTATCTAAATTTCAGAAGAATAAAAGCACGAAATGCTAATTCCATGAATGTATATATATATACTTATTAATTTTTGTACCAAATGAGACAAATAAATTATTTTCAGAAAGTAATATTGGAAGATTTTATTAATTTCTAAATGTACTTTCTGTTAAAAAGAAAAGCTAGAAAACAAAAGTTCCTCATAATTGAAATCAAGACCAAGAAAAAGTGTCTCTCTGCCAAAAAGCATTATGTTACGTTACATTTTGATGATTCCACGTACAACACAGATCTACTGATTAAAACTAAAATAAATAAATATATACTGGAAATAAAAGGGAATGAATTTTGGCATCTGTGTAGCAGTAAGATTTTTGATCCCCCCTAAAGCCTGAAAGCCATCTTTTATTGTCAGAAAGGAAAACCCTAAGTTAGAAGAAATAACTGATTTAGAGATAAATTATAATATACGTGTTCATGTATTTTTAAGACATTTTAGATTCATAAAAGAAAATGACATTTTAAATAATTCGATCAATTTTACGACACATCCCCGAAAACTTATTTGGAAATATTTAAATAACTAAGCTTATATTTATAAATTTTTTTATAAATATTTCCTCCATTTTCA